>CAODLS010506449.1:0-16274 GCA_948243855.1 Flueggea neowawraea
CACAGTGGGGACAAATTGTCAAAATAGCGGCAGGTTTAGCTTTAAATGGTTGATCAGTGTGTTCTTTTGTGCTCCCTTCGGCTCCGGAGATTTTATTTGAAATCTGTGTGATACTTCATTATTCTAATCTGGAAAGATAAATCCTCGAAAGTGGCCGAGCGGAACGGAGTACGTTGATCTCAATTTGTGGTGCGGATTCGAGACGTGGGACGATTGTCACTCGGACCCTTATTGCATAGAGTTAGGTTGTTCAGGCTCGTCCCGCTTGTTCTCGGTGAGATATTACGGTGATCACATTAGTACACGGACTCAAGTCTACTGTCGGGTATCAGTTAAGACTCACAGGAATATTTCGTAATGGAGAGAATATCTTTCAATTTAAATCTACATAATAACACCCAGCAGAGATACTCACCAATCGGTCACCCACATCTTTTTTTTTTCGGGAAAAAAAAAATCTCGAAAGATAACAGCACAAAACATTCTTAGATTTAGGAGCCTCAAATTTGTCCCAATATCTTCTATTGCTTTTTGTCTGTCGTGCCATGCGTTTATCAGGAACTCCACCTTCTAAAGAAATTTCATTACGTTTCTTTCTTTTTTTTCTTTTTATTCGGATACCAAATATACTGTATATACTGTTGTCAACAAAGCAGTCTTTCTTTTAACTTCTTTCAATTAAAATTATTCATTTTTTTGAAGCAATTATTCAAATTATAACAAATTTCCAAACCAATTGAAACTTAGAAAATTAACAAATACCCAAATAAAATCCTTCTTTCAATTACATCACCAAAAAAACTCCCACAAACACAGTGTCACATAGAGATCCATATGGCAGTGCCACAAACCCAGATAGTATTACAATCGCCAATCCTTCAATTAACCGTAACCATCTTCATCCTCCTCCAACGCTTCCCCAAACAAACCCTTACCAAACTCCGAACCAGAAACCGACCTTCCTACAATCCACCCGCCACTTCATCCAATCCGCCCATTTCCTAAACCGAGCACGCTCCACCTCCCACCAGAAGAAGGCCCGAACCCTAGCCAAAACCGCCCTCTCCGAAGCCGAAACCGCCCCCTCCCTCGGCCCCGACGACGCTGCACCTCTCATCGTCAAAGCCCTGGCCCTGGACTTCCTCGGCCACAAGGCGTTAGCGCTGAAATCGAGAAATGAGTTAGTTTAATTAGTAGGCTTTGATTGAAATTTGTGTAATATAAATCTAGGTTTGTTTAATTAGAGTTTGTTTAAATCTGGGTTTCCCATAGCAGTACAAATGCACTTTAAGCATGTGGTTCACAATTCACTATTAATTTGGTTTTCTTGATTAGAGTTGCTTATTAGTTAATGGGTTGGGCGATAGAGAAATATTTGAATGTTCTGTTTATGGCAGCATGTGGTTATGTTATATGTGATTGTTGACAAAATCCGTTCAAGCTTGAGGAATCTCGTCTCCATCAAATTCGGTTCATTTTTTATTTTGCTGCATGCAGTCAAGCTGCAAGGTTTTGGAGTTGATTTAATATGGGTTGTTTTCGTCTGCAGTTTTGATTTTGATTTCATAGTGAATATGGGTTTGTGCAACATAAGTTTTGATTTTAATTCCATAGAGAATATGGGTTTATGCAATCAACCTCTTATCAAAGGTTGAAAGTGGTAGAGACATGGTGATGCATGGATTGAGAGAGAGACAACCGTTAAGAGAGGAAAATAAAGGCGGAGAGACAGAGAGATGATAGGAAGCTGGAAGGGTGGCGATGAAGATGGATGGTGGCAGATATGAGTTGGAATTCAATTCTTGCGGTTAAGAAGGTTAATTTTGTCATAAAAACTGTGTTTTTTAAGGTTTGTGTTGCTACATAAGTAAATTTAACGTGTCTATTAGACTTAACTAATAAAAATTGGGGTCAATGATCGAAACGATTATTTTAAAACTTGTAAAGACTAAAATAGACAATACATTAAAACTCAAAAATCACCATGAATTTCACCCTCAATTATAAGTTGATCAGTAATATTAATCAGTGATTTTTCTTTTGGGCAACTTAAAAAAGTATATTCATTTCAAAATTTAATTAAAAAAATTGACATCTATATTTGCTTTTCATTATATACGCCAATTTTTAGCTTTCCATCCGATGGAAATCAACTTTTCATACGGACGCTAGAAAAATTATTTTTTTTTATTTTTTTTCAATGGAATCTCTTTTTTTTTTCAATTTAAACTAATCAGAATTTATTTTAATATAATCAAATTTTTTTCTTAATTTTTTTTGAACAGAATCTTTATTTTTTTAATAGAAATTAAAAAAATATTTTTTTAAACTAATCATAATTTATTTTTTCAATTTTTTATTTTTTGATATTTAATCCATATTTTGTTTTATTTCTAGTTAGTTTTCTTGTTTTTTTCTAATTTTATTTTAAATTTATTTTAAATTTCAACTTAAAAATAATCTTTAAATGAATCTTTTAAAATTATTAAAAATATAAACCTAAAATAAACTTAAAATAAATCTTTTAAAATTCTTAAATAAACCTTTTTAAAATCTACAAACTAAATCTAAAATAAATATCAAATAAACTTAAGAAAATTCTTTTAAAATCCTTAAATAAATCTTTTTAAAATCTGTAAAATAAACTTCAAATAAATCTAATCAAAATTCTTAAATAAACCTTTTTAAAATCTGCAAAATAAACCTAAAATAAACTTTTTTTCGTCAATCTAAAATAAATTTTTAATAATCTAAAATAAGTCTAAAATAAACTTAAAATAAATTTTTTAAAATCGTTCAATAAACTTGTTTAAAATCTATAAAATAAAATTTAAATAAAACTAAAATAAATTTTAAATAGACTTAAAATAAATTTTAAATAATTTTTTTAAAAAATATTTAAGAACTAATAAGATTTTTTTAAAACATAAAAACAACCATAGACAAAATTTATAAAAGGCTTTACATAAACTTTACATAAATTTTTTTAAAATTTTTAATTAAAAAATAATTTTTTTAAAAATATTAAAAGTGTGAAAATTAAGAAAATAATGATGATGATTGTTTCTCCTCTTCATACGTTTCTTCTCTCTCTTTTCCTTCTTCTTCACCATCCTCTCGTCCTTTCTCAACCAAATCTCAAGCTCAAATCAGAAGTATAACACCACAAATAAGAAACACACATCTACACCCAAACAAAAAGAAAACACAGATCTCTACCAAACATAAAGATCTGCACAAAATCAAGAAGGAAACCAAAAAATAGATCTCCGCCAAACACGTTGCTCGTTGCCGCTCCTCTCCCTGAGACTAGATCTGCACCAACAAAACCAGATATGCACAAAAACACAAAGAAAATACAGATTCACCGCCACTTCCATATCAGACGCTATTACAACAGAGGGAATAACTGAAACGAGAGACTGAGGGGGAGAAGGCGAATTGAAACGAGAGAGGCGAGCAGGAGAAAGCAAACAAAGAACCGTGAGGAAGGGGAGGCGAGAAAGGGAGGTGAGGAGGAAAGGAAGGAGAACGAGCCGCGATGAGGATAGAACCGAGTAGACTACGAGATCAGAGAGAGGAGATGAGGACGGACAAGAGAGCGCAGGTTGAAGGCGGCGAAGAACGAGTGAGAGGGAGCAGTTGCAATGTAGAGAGAGAGAGAGAGAGAGAGCAGAAAGTGAAGAATGAGTGAATAATAAAATAAAAATTTTGAATAAAATAAAAGGTAGATTTTTTTTATACAAAACTTTCGTATTAAAAGTTAGAGTTTCGTCTTGAACATAACAATAAGTAATTGCAGTGCAGAGACAATTAAAGTGGTAAATATAGTCGAGGGGTAATTAACCCTTTTTCTTACAATAATGCAGCCCATGTTTTCGATTCACATGTTGGCACAGTCAAATTCAGATATATATGAGAAAGTTGAATACATTATTTTTTTTAATATTTAATATATTTTATAGTTAATATTTAGTATTATATTTTTTTAATAAATAATTTTATCATATGTAATATATATTTTATTTAATTTTAAAATATAATTAAAATATTTAAAATATTATGTAAATAAAAGATTTAAAATTTAATATAATTTTTTATAATTATATAATATTTATATTAATATAATTTTTATATGTTTTAATTTAAAATATTTTTTTTATTTTAATATTGAATATTTATAAAAAAAAAATTATGAAACAAATGTGTTCGGAAATAAAACTAATTTGTCACCAAATGTTGATTACAGAACCGATAACAATTTAAAAACCACCGAAAACCAGAAACCGAGTAAATTAATTCAAGTATAAAATTTAAACAAACTGCAGTGAAGATGGATGAGGTAAAAATGGATGCTCCCTGTGATTCAACATGTTTTCATCTAACAACATATCAAAACAAGTTACTTACAAAATCCAGCATCCTACAAATAACTAGAACTTTTACCCTTCAAGTAACCCCCCAAAAAGTTTAACAAAAAAGAAAAAGAACAACCCTCCTTTAGTTCCCAAGTACAGCATGGTTAAGAGGTACATCTAGAGTCAGCAATATCTGTCAGCTGGAAGATCCATCTACTTTGAAGACCTGTTGCTATGTTAGCCAACTTTTTCTACTCAAAATTGCTAATATGGTCAATAGGATTGGTGAGGCCATATGTAAAACTCAGCTGTTTGTGGCATTACAGCCAGTGGAGCTACCATGGATGAGGCAGACCCTGCCGAGTCGGTTGCTGCTGCGTAGTGGTTTGCGTTCTGAATGTGGTGGAAAATGTTGTTTTGATGGTATAGCGCCGACGCCGTCGCTGCGTCGAAAGGGATGCCGCAAGGGATATTTGAAACCGGTTGAATTGCAGCGAAGCTGATGTTGTTGGTGCCATTGCTGCTGCATTCAGGTTGCTGATCATGGGTCAATGCCGGCTTCTGCTCTGTTTCAATTGATAGTTTTAAGCGCTTTGCAGCTCCACCAACTGGGAGAGCGCTCTTCATAATAGCTTCTACATCATACTGCCTCATCTCGAAGTTGGTCACTGCATTCATGCCCCTGAACTTAATGGCTGCAATATCATATGCCTCTGCAGCCTCTTCCTCAGTAGCTGTGAACATTCAGAAGATAAATTAGTAAGTCAATTCAGACGACTTCTCGTGATAATCGAAAAGGATGTTGGGCTGACAATTATTGTTTGCGATGCCAAACACAAGAGAACATTTTGCATACCGAAAGTGCCTAGATATAGGTCTTTGTTTCCGGCAACACGGCCAATCCTAGCTTGCCAACGACCTTGTTGATGATGCCTGCAGAATTTTACAGCCGATATATCAACTCACATTAGCATTCTGATCACAATGAAGACATCTAATGGATACACGAAAACTACAAATTGCATAGGCACAAACCTTGTGACGCCCCTGTATATTGAAGCTCCCCTTGAAAAACCGCTACTTTTCCTATCAAATACAAAAGAATAAACTTTGTAAACCACAGATTAACAAAATGCAAACCCAAAAATAACTGGATTTTCATCCGAGCATACCTCCTCAATGAAGCAATAAATTCTTGCTTAGATACATATTTCATCTCCTCCAATTCTTTGGTGTAATTTGAAACCTGTAAAGACACAAGTACATGCACCACACGAGGTTGGTGACAGACTACGTAAGTTGTCATGCAGAACAGAACCAAATTGAATCCAAATAATTGAAATTAAGCATTAGAATTAAAAAAATTGCATTACAGGAAAGTTGGTAGTTGCAGTGGGACCCCAGTACTTCAGAGCTGCCAAATCATAAGCCCTAGCTGCCTTTTCTTCTTTGTCATACCCACCTGATGTAATAAAACATTTGATTATCATCAACAAAGTCCATAATAAAGCGATTTCGAAAAGAAATTAAGAAGCACATGCCGGAAAAAAAAAACAAGTTGGCTTACCTAAGTACACTGTTCACACAGATTGGAATGTTCAGTGGCAACCAGATATCCATGATCCCATAAATCATGCAAAAGGTAGAGAAAAAATTTCCAATGTTAGGAACAAGCATGGTCAAAAATTTCAGCCCGAGTTTTATTCTTCTTAAACTATATGAAAACAAAATTATTTTAAAGATGCAACCATGTGGAATGCATGTGACATTCTGCATAAAGAAGCATTTCACTTGTATCAAAATCTATCCTATAGTTTTAGCTTCATTATAATAATCTTATCATACAATATCATTAGTCCAAATTTGAACACATTCCAAACTCAATTAGCCCACCAATAGCCCCATTCCGGTAAACAAAAGATCGTCAGCATGATAATCATTAAAAAACTGAAAAATCTCCATAAGAGTACATTAATTTATTAGTTTCATTGATTCCAACCAAAGTTTTGGTTGAGTACATCTGTGTTTGGTGCAAGTGTGAAATGAGCAAGTAAAGGCAGTAATAGAGGCAAACTTTATATTATATTCAATTTTAAATAAAAGAAGAAGATAATAATTAATGGTGGAGTTGAATGCGGGTGCTCTAGTCAAACGTAGACAAACTGCAGGAGGCTGAAAGAAGAAAAAGCGAAAGTAAAAGGCAAAGCCAGGAAGGTGAGAGAGAAGAAGAATATGATAAGAGGGTTCATTGATGTCTGCAACGTCTGAAGCATGGTGGTGGTGTGGATGTGAGTCGTGTCAAACAAACCCTACCCTACCAGTGGTATAGGGGGGCCCATATGAGAGAAGCAATTAGATTATAGCCAGAAATGAACAAAAAATGGCGGCACCTCTGATCAAATCAATCACACAAGAAATTGAAATAGAGGAATTTTTTTTCAAAAGCAGCAGTAAAACCAAAAAAAACAATGCACCCATCAATCTATCAATCATCATAAAAGACTGACTAACTTCAGATTCAAAACAAGTAAAAGTTTCACTCCCTATCCACCAATGCTTCCCTCTCAATGCATGCAAGTTTCTTTTCACCTCTGCAAACCATAAATGTATACACTACCATACAAACTACACACATTTCATAGCCAAAAATATTTTCAAAAGAAAAAAGACTATACCTTGACGCCCTTTTCTGGCTTGACCCTCTCTTCTACAGCTGTTATCCCATAGATGCGCTTCATATCTACCTGTCCACCTGTGTCTGCAACACCAAATTGAACCATAAAAAAAAATCACAATCTAGTCTTCAAAAACTGATGTTACACTGTGATTTGATTTGAAACGCCTAATAATTAATTATTATTATTATTATTATTATTATTATTATTATTATTATTATCATCGAGTCTTTTGAAATCAAGAAAAGTTTATTAAATTATACCTGGTAACTCCTCTGTAAATTGATGTTCTTTGACCAAAAGTGCCTGCAACTTTTTTTGATGAATCAGAATCTGCACTCACTAGGGCCTTATCGTTACAATCTTCACGTTGTTGATGATGGTGATTGTTATTGTTGTTATTATTACCAACAGCAAGTGACAACCCATTACTTGCACCACCACCACTGCAGAACCCAAACTCAGCCCCACTTGACTCCATGGAATGACCCACAAACTCACCACCACAAATCTGAGTCCGGCCAATAGAGGCCGAGTCATCAACCTCAGAGCCCGAGTTAGTCGAAAAGGCTTGGAAGCCAGCAATACCTTTGAGATCTTGTTGCTCACTGAAGTAAGACCCGGGAGGTTGGTCGTAGATGTGAGTTAACGACGAGTCTTGAGTTTCCGTTTGGCTATTATCCGAGTACCGAACGATTGAGGATGAATCACCAAGAAAGTCTTCGAGTTTGGGAGCTTGTTGGTGGTGGGTTTCTCGGTCTATGAAGCTTGTTAGAACAGTTGTTTCAGCCATTGTTGAGACTGCAGATACTTGGTGGGCTTGTTTTGGGTTACCCCACCCTATACAAAAACCATAAAAAAAAATAAATGAAAGCAACACTAGCATTCTTCATAGTGCAACTTCAATTGAGATAATAAAAAAAAATTAAACTTTCAAACTCATGATAATCAGTATTACTGAGATGATTATTCAGTAATACTGAAACAAGACTTCAGTACCAATATTATTGTTAACAATTGATAATCAAAGAGAGAAGAAAAAGAATCAAGAAAGAGAGAGAAAGATGTGAAAATATATTACCATGAGCATAGAAGTTATCGAGCAAGTAGTGAGGAGAGGAAGAGGTAGAGTTAGTAGTATCATAAGACATGAACTGAGATTCAGATGACCTCAACATTTCCATTGGAGAGAATGAAAAAGAAAGCCAGTTAGTAGCTGGTGCCATTATTTCTTCTTCTTCTTTTTTTTTTTGCCTTCACTTATATAACCGCCTCAGCAACCAAACAAAAACAGTCACCACATCAAACAACAACCAGAAATGGAAAAAAGAACTACTCCATCAAGTCAGCCTGCCCTATGTGAGTACAAGAAGACGATAATCACGAAGAAGAAGAAGAAGAAGAAGAAGAAGAAGAAGGAACAAAAGTGTATCAGTAACTAGGTGGTGGGTGTTAATGTTTCTGCAATGCATGCAAAACCCATTTGGGCTTGTGAAGGAGTGGAAAAAATAAAGAGATTGAGACTTGACAGATATAAGAAGCGGTTTCTTCTGCGGTGAACCGGCGTGAAAGAAGAGAGGTTCTTGGGTGAATGAGAGGGTAAACAAAGGATTAAATATTAAAGAAACGAAGAGGCAGTGAGTGACTTCCTTTTTTTTTCCTTTTTCGACGCGAAAGATCTGGGCTGAATTTTCTGTTCTTTTCCTCTATTTTTTCAAGGATTTTTTTAACTTTGTCTGATTGGCTACTATTTTCAAGGATAAAAAATAAATTTATTTTGGCATTACGAATTTTCAAATTAGTAAATTATATGAATATTTGTTTAAAATAATTTAATAAAAGTAAATTATATAGTAAAAAAATAAATAAAATGCATGTCTTTTCGTATGAACAGATTGTCATTATATTTTTTTAATACACTCAAACAAATATTATATTAATTAGTTTGTTCTAAAAAATTTAATATATTTATGAATAAAATATAGAGATTAAATAATAGAAAATAAAGATAAGTAGTATTTGTTGAAAATAATATGAATAATACCAATTTAAATAATTTTTTGTCATGTTTCAACTTAATGATATTAAACACAAATATACTGTTAAGTTCGAACTCGGATGCATGTATCAATCCAGGGTCCTTGTCAATGGGTAATCTAAATAAAATTTATTAATTTATGTGTAGGTGAAAAAAAAATACTATAAATTGTTGAAAGCAACTAGTCTGCGGAAGGAAACACAAATGACTGGTTAGGGTTTTTGTAATTTGTTGACGAAACTGGCCTTGGCGTTTTGGTTTGGTTGCGGGTTTTTGTCTTGTTCGCTGAGTGAGTACACACTTGTCCTTCATGCACCTTTCCACTTCACATGAGATTTTGACTGTTTTGGTTTGAGTCGGTCGGTTTTCAACGGGTGAAATGGGTGACCCGAATGGTAATTGTATTTTCATGATGGGGTAAATGTTTTTATTGTGAGAAACAACTGTATCTGAGTTGGAAGTGCCAAGTTGACGTGGCCGTATCATTACTGATTTATTAAATAACCTTTTGATGCTTTGAATTGTTAATTTACAAGTAGTTTGTTAAGCTTTGATTAAGTCACATATGTATTTATTTCGAGTACCGGACATTGTTCATGGCGTCAAAAAAATGAGTAAGCCAAATTGAACTCTTTGTATTAAAACAACACTAGTGTTCATTTGAAGTTTATTTGATATAAGTAAGTTGTACAAATAAATTGTATAGTAAAAAAATAAAAATAATGTATATCGTTTCAAAAGTATATTATTGAGATAGATTTTGGTAAATTTAAAATATACCTAAACAAACACATTCATTTAATTCAATGATGTGCATGCTCATTGAGTGAATTTTATCTGTTAAAAGAGAGTTTGATTTGTTTAAAAAAGAAATATCTTGTTGAATGAAAAACAATGTTACTTCTACAATTTTCAAATACTCACCATTCATACTTGAGGATGGGGGTGGTATACTAATATGGTTGGATGAGAGTCATAGAAAGTGGATTTATTGAATTAATTGTAGTCTACTGAGGATCGTCGTTTGTATATAATCTACTTGTAACAACAGTTATTAGGGAGTTGGAAATTAGGTTAAGGGGAATTATATTATCGTCCCTAAGATAATTTATAATTCTTATTGCGCTACTGAGTTTTTAAAAAGTTTATATTGTGCTCCTGACTGTTAACGCCGTCAATTCAGAATAACAGGACACATCAATTTTGATGACACAATATATAGGATATATGTCAATGTGGCTGTAATTACTAGCAAACGTTAACATATCTCATTAGTCTAAACAAACGGCATTAATAGTTAAAGATGCAATAAGAGCTTTTTGAAAACTCAGTGGTGCAATGAAAGATTATGAACTACTTCAAAGATGTTAATATAATTGCTCCAATAAATATGGATTCAAATGACTTACTTTGAAGAAAGCAAGTTCCCATAAATTGTTTTATCGACTTCTCTCGAGCAAATTGCGTCATGAAAAATTATCACTTTTCACTTTACAACTCGTTTGGTTTGATAAATTTAGAATGTGGGTAATTTACCAAATGTGCACGTTTAGTAGAATCTATTGTTTGGTTTGTTCAAATTGATGCTAAATGTGTACATTTGAGGAAATTTCACAAGTCACAAATGTCTCTTTTTGTGATATTTGTTAGGTCGTATATAAAAAATAACTCGTTTTTTAAAAGCATGAAATTTCAAACATTTTTTTTGTTCATAATTAACCTCGCTTATTTGCAATAATCCAAGTTTATCCTCAACCTAATACATAACTAGTCAATGTTATTCTTATATTCAGCATTAGAATTGATTGTAAAGTAAAATTTAATTAATTTATCCCTGAAATATTGTGGGCTCAGAATATGTCTATTCAACTTTTTTAACTTCCAAAAAATATTTATTTTTAGAAAAAATACATTGTCTACGAAAAAAAAAAATCAAACAACCATATCAAAAAGAGGAAACAAGCCTTCAAAAAAGCTCTTCTAGATTAAACTTGATGACAAGATTAATTGATTTGGCCAAATAGTTACAAGGAAAATGTTAAAGGGTACATATGACGACAAATAAGTCATTTTATCAAATAAATCAATGAAATGTATGCATTTGATATGTACAAATCAAACAAGTTCATATGGTATTTAGACTACACATTGTTTGAAATGCCTCTAATCAATTATAAAATGTCTATATTCACAAAACCTAACACATTTGAAATGTGCACATTGTTAAAATGTGTACATTTCAAAACCTCACCGACCAAACAAGTTCTTAAACTTTTTTTTTCTGTGCCGAGATAATCATGTTTTTTTTCCTAATAATTAAAATTCCATATTTTTAGTTTTCACTACCAAACAAGACAACAATATTTTCCTCATTCCATAGCATCCTTTAAATTTTTGAGTTACTAGAAAACACAAATTCAGCCTATACTACAGGATAATTAAATCTTTGGAAGTAATGGTTAAAGCATGAATTTAATTGAGAGGAAGAACCAATCTCAAGAAGAAAAAGAAAGAAAGAAAGAAAAGCCAAGAGAGACCTTTTTATTAATGTGAGGAAAAGAAGAAGATGAAAGTGCGAGACCAGAGAGCGACAATAGCGGGAAACAGCGGTGAGAACTGTATGAAACAAAGCCAGATTTTAAGGGTTAATTTTGAATTCCCTGTTACCCTCCTCTCTTGTTCCCACCACTGCTTGTCTCTACAACACTAATCTAATCTATACTTATACGTATGTATTATTTTATTTTTAGGCCAAAATTAAACTACTATCTTAAAAACAAATGTATCGAATCAGAAGCTATTTGTTAGAAATCTAACATCTTAAAACAAATTCTTACAGACACTATAATTTTTTTTCATTCCTACGTATATACCAGTATTTCGAGATGAGAAAAATGATGGTGTGAGTGTGAATGAAAAGGCTTATTTACAATGAATTTGAGGAAGAGTATTTATGTTTTTATGGGTTTTAAATACATTTGATGCATCAATAGCTATTGGTAGTTTAAATCTTAAAGGAGTCTAAAATATCATAAATCTTGAAATAAGTCGAATTTTTTTTACAGCCAAAATGAGAGTCGGAAGCAACCGGTAGTAGTATACCCCTGCTGAGCGCAACTATGCAGGCGATACTTACCGCTGTAGAATGTCCGAACAACCATATCTGGACTCGATAAGGTGACCGAGCCTCATCACCGCAGCCGCCCTTAATGGCTGGCGGCCTATAGAGCTATTCACCACGCTCTAATACTTGACCCAAGCTCGAGACTACCTGACTGAAAGTTAGTAGTCATATCGCTCTCTCATAAGTTCGAGCCCAGGTCAAGCGAACATGAGACTGCTCCCATGTCTGCCAAACTACCCCCAATGGGTGGAATAAGTCGGATTTGTAGGATTGATATGTTAATTTGATATATATAAACTATTTGGAGGCTACACAATATCATAGTGTTAGAACCAGAGGTCTCACGTTGGAAAACTTGCATAAATTTTCCAAAGCGTTTGCTCATTTTGGGTATTTGCTAATTAGTTTTGCAATTTTCTTTTCTTTTCACATGCTCTTTATACGGTGCCGTCGTTCAAGTTTGAGTGTTCTGCTAGTTTATTTATAGATGTAACATAGAATTGAGATCATTCCACATCAACAATGTAACCAAACGATCGTTCTACAAACTAGTACTAATCATTTTATTAATATTCCAGACCAAAAGGAAGCACTAACATTTTGTCTATAGCAAATGTCAAATATAAGCACCAAATAAAACAAAAGCAAAAAGAAAAGGAGTCGTCAAAAATTGTGATAGTGATGGTGTGTATACATCTTTTTGTATTATTATCGTAACTGGAAGAGCTGTTAATTATTGAAAAATAGGTCTGGCTTCTAACTCAGAATCATCTAAATTAATATTTATCTTATATGAATTTTTATTAAATTAAAAAAATTCAGACATAGCTATAAGAGAGAGTGATGGTATATATGTATAATTGGACTGCCTTTTTATTTTTGTGCCACATTATATTAAGGCACATGAGGATAAAACGAATCAAAGTCGCACGTAGAGTTGCGGTATTCGTAGATAATTCGGCGCCGTATATACAACTCGCTTGGGGGTCAGGAAGTAAGGTTTTTTTGGACTTCATGCCTAGGTGTATTTTTTGTCTTTTTGTGGGAGTGGGTCCCAGCTGATTCTCTGTGAGACGTGGCCTCCCGTTTCGTTTGGTGAAAGTGACACTACTCTCCTTCTTCACAGCCTTTGTGGGGGGTTAATTTACGATCAGTAAATTCCATACAACACATGCATGGTTCAATATTTTCTAACGTGTTACGTGCTCTACTGTTCTCAGTCAAAAAAGAAATATTTAGTTATCTTTTGATTATTATGCTCAAAAAAATAATTTAGGAGTCCATTTTTTAGACAAGAATTTAGAAAAATTAAATTAGGAGTCTATTCTTTTGACAAGAATTTAGGTGTCTATTAAGTTAAACAGAAACTCATAATTCTGAGTATCGCTTCCGTAGCAACAGATTAAGGAAATGTAATAGGGAAAGAATTTTATTTGTTGGCTTTGAAAACGTCTTTTTATATGTTAATTTACTGCATTGCATGTTGAAACTTTTTAAAAAAATGAGTCATTTTTTTGTTTTTTTTATATTGTATAATTTATGTAATTCACTAATTTTATTATTTAGCATTTTCAATCTACCAAAAACAAATGTGACTTTGGACAAGGTTGATAATGAGCAAATTGCCAGATGAAGGGATTGTCACCCAAGTTGGCAACTTTTGCTGACTAACGTGTTAACGGTATGTGACATCACACGTGATTATGCCCCTATCCTTCCTTCCTTAATGGAATCTATCCAACTATAAAACAATATCCTCCATTAACAAACTATACAACAATTATCTGTCTTTTTCTTCCCTCTCTAGTTTTCCTTGATTCTTTTTTCTTTTATCAAATGTAGTTTTCCTTGCCTATTTTCTTTTTGATCACACGTTTTCCTTGATTCTTGTCATCATCATCCATTCTATTTCTCTACTTATTGTTTTGGGACAATATGTACGCCCACTGCATTGAGTGGAACATGCAATCGTCAACAAATTAACTGATCAAGAAAACCCAAGTTTAAGTTAAAAAAATAATAAAATTGTTGGAAAAAGCGGTCCGCCCATGACGGATAAACCGAATCGGTCGGTCAAGATGTGAACCTGAACCGTGAACCGAGACCAATTGGTAAGCCCAATTGAGTTAGACTCATTAGGCCCATAAGGCCCAGTTAGTTGTCTATAAATAGAGAAAGGGTGGATAAAGTGAAGGGAGGAGAAAGTGGGGAAGAGAAGGAAGGAAGAGAAGGAAAAGAGAGAAGGAGAAGAAAAGAAAAGAAAAGGAAAAAGGAGGGAGGCAGAAAAATGTTTCTCCCCTCCCTCATCATTCGTTCCATCTTCCTTCCTTCATCTCCTCGCACCTTGAATCGTCTGTAGATGGTATCGATCTGCGTGACATCTAGGCTGCGAATGAGCCGAGCACTCAGGTCGACTATCCGACCGTGGTTTGCTCACGAGACCAACATCTAAACATGGTCCTGCAACTGCTGTCTGCTGCTATACTTCTGCCGGAATCGAGGTAGTTAACTTGAACCGCCTATTTTTTATATTGTTTATTTATTAAACTGGTGCTCGATTCCTTCATTGGTATCAGAGTCAAGTTGGGATCTTTTTGAATTTGATTCGAAAATATTATTGGTCTCTGTCTAGGATGTCTACTGTAATTTTATTGCATTCGACTTTTTATTTTCAACGCGATTTTTGGTTCGAGTCCGTCCAGAGCCAAAATCTGAAAGTTGGAACTTCAAAATTCTGACAAAAAATTTGAGATCAGTGACCTTGTAAACATAAGGTGCCCAAGTTTCGTCGCTAAATTCCATCGGAAAGGTCGTCAAATCGACGAAAATCTGATCGAAAAATACTGAGTGAGAAACATACAGATGAATTTGTTTCATCTGATCTAATAGGCCACATGGAGCATTCCCATTGGCTGAGTGTCGACCAATCAAAACACACCACATGGCACGCGTTACAAATTTCTATTTGTTGGAAAAAATACGCGGACAACTCAGAACACAACACTTGTTACGTTGAGCAGTCAAAGTTGACTCAGTCAAAATTAATTGAAATTGTGGACCAATCACATATAGACACGTGTCACCCTGAAATCCTCATTAGAAGTGTGGCCCAATTATATGACGACACATGATTAAATTGCCACATAGTCTTCCACACGTCTGACACATAGCAAGTGACTGGTTCGACACGTCATCACGTGGGCCACCGACAGAGCAACACGTGGGGGATGTGCCACTTGTCTGCCATATCATCGACACGTGTCATGACACATGGCAATTTTTTTGTTTCTCTGTCCACGTGGTTGAATCATAGAGTGACACGTGTCAGTGTTGACACGTGGTGACAAAATGGGTGTGGTGCGTTCGTCGCGTGTATGCGCGTGGTTATCAACTAGGTGGCGCGTGTGAGCGCGTGACACGTGTCCTGAGGACCGTTTCTTCCGAAATTTTTTGAAAGATTATTTTTGATTTTTTTTGGAATTTGGGGTATATTTTTCACAATTTTTGGAGTTTAAGATCAATTTTTACCAATTTTTTTGGTTATAAAAATTGTTGACAAATTGTGAAAAATGAATTTTGTTCCAAGAATTATTTTGGAAATTAGTTTTTCAAAATAATTGATTTGAAAACGTGCAAATATGGTTCTCATTTAAATAATTGAAATGATATTTTAATTATTTGGGTAATGCACGAGTATGTATATACCTATTTTATTTGTAATTTGTTACAAATAAACTAATGAGGTAAAACCATATTGCATCGAACAAAGTGCGAATTAAGAAAATTTTCACGACTCCTAAAATGAGTATTTTGGAAAGATGGTGATCATGATGGGTAGAATATAATTGTGCATCTAGTGCATAAAAGTCCAATATTACTATATGATCACGAAAAAAGATCATGAGAAGCGGGAGATCTAATTTAAGGTCGTATGATTTTTAGAATTCTCGAGAAGTTGGTGTAACCACTTATGAATTCTATTCTAACACGTTGGATTGTGATCCATTGTGTGTCCAATTGGGAGACGAATGCAAATTATGAAATACTATGTTCACATAGTATTATTATAGAGTAATTTA
>CAODLS010506462.1:0-13250 GCA_948243855.1 Flueggea neowawraea
GTTCCATTGAAGTCATTCTCATTTACTTGCAATGCCTGTGGCACTGATGGTGACGAATATCCCTGTCTGTGCGCTAAATGCCAAGTCATGCTGCATAGAAAATGCACCACTCTACCACAGACTATCAAGATCGCACTTCATCGACATCCCATCAGCCACACATATTTCCTGAGAAAAATTGAAGATGGAAGCAGCAATTGCAGGGTCTGGCAAAGCAAACTGAAGGCAGATTATGGAGGTTATTTTTGTCAAGAATGCAACTTTGTTGCTCACGTTAATTGCATTTTAGATATTTTTAGATCAAGAGTTCATAATGAGATGCTGAGCATAGCTCGTAATGCTGATCCTTTGCAGGCAACCACAAGCCGCATTAGTGAAATAAGGCTTGAAGAGGATAAAGGGATATCAGAGATCAAACATTTCAGTCATCAGCATCTTTTAATTCTCTTTAGCGAGGCCAACAATGATAAGTATTGCGACGGATGCATGTTTCCAATTTCTACTCCATACCATGGTTGCACAGAGTGTGATTTCTTCCTCGACAAGGCCTGCATTGAACTTCCAAATCAAAAGCTGTTCCTTAATGGAGGACTGCCCTTAACTCTTCGCTCAAAGGCACCTGCATTTGATGGTGTTTTCCGTTGCGGTGCCTGTCATCAGTATTCCAATGGCTTCGTGTACAAGTCCAATGAAATTGATGTTAACTTTGACGTTCGATGCAGTAATTTAATCTCAAACACCTTCAAACATGAAGGTCATCAACACCCCCTATGCTTTGCTCCAAAAAGTGATCTCCATTGTGATGGTTGCGGTGAAAATGGATGGCCCTTCTTGTTCAAATGTGTTGACTGCAAATTCAACTTGGACTTCAGATGTGCATCTCTACCAAATAAAGTGAGGCATAAGTATGACAGACATTCTCTAGTTCTCGCATATAATTCTGCAGTTGAAGATTCTGATGCATACTGTGACATTTGCCAATGTGAAAGAGACCAAAAGCTATGGTTCTATAACTGTGCAGAATGCAGCTTTGCTGCTCATCCCAATTGCATTCTTGGGAAAAACCATCAGGTCAAGCTTGGGGGAACTTATGCTGATGACATTCACCCTCGCCCTCTCACATTAGTCCAGAAGAAAGGGAAATTTCCTCCATGCCATTCATGTTGCATGCCCTGCGATGACTTGGCGCTTGAATGTACTGTTTCTCAATGCAATTTCATTGTCCACAGGAAAAAGGATTATTGTCTTTCCAGGATCCACAGAAAGACGCATGGATGACATTCTGGTGTACCACTTGTAAGAACTTTTATTTTTTCTTGTCATTATGTTCCTTGTTAGTAGAAATTTAAAATTTTTATGTTTTGAAACTTGCAATATATATTGTTTGTTTTTTTCTGATTTGAAATCATCTTGAAATAATGACAATCAGTTGGAATAAAAGTTGGCCAAACCTAGTTGGTTGCTCTGCAGAAGTTAGGCTAAGCTTTGTATAAACCCAGGACAGGTTGAATTTGTCCAAGATTGTCAAGCCTGCTTTTTCCTCCCTCTTTCAGAGATGTATGACATGTCTATAACAAAGGTTATACCAGAGTTTCTTAGCTTATGTGTATTCATGATCTTGGTGTAGAAATTTAACATACAAGTAAAATCAATAACATAAACTGTGCAATTAATCTTTGGAGATTGTCACTATTAGCTCATTTTGGTCAAAGAACACAATCCTATGAAATTCATGTTACATGTGGCCTTTTTCTTTTCTACACTCATTGTGAAATCCTAGCTGCAGCCAGATAGACTCACACCGACGGTCCATCATTTAATGTTTTTATCATCGGTATCACAATTATCAAATGATGAATTGTAATTTCCAACACCTTGTAGAGAAGAGGCATTGGTTCTAACTCCATTCCCTTGTCTTAAATTTTCCTCCATGGAAAGCTGCATTAGCCTTTGCACTCTGAATAAACCTTGATCCAGTGCATCCAAGATTCGAGACCTCCGACTCCCTTGCAAATGGTGCATCACCTAGCATCACTAGAGAAACTGGTTCAGACAGTGACTGATAAATTTTGAGACTGCAAGGTTCCTGCAGAGTTTCTGGAAGCAGAACTTAATGGATCAACGCCAGCACTGATGGACTGGATTACTTCATGTTCAGGAGGAGGAATGATTGATTGGACTGCCCATGGCTTGCTGTTCTCAGTAAGTTCTGAGCTGGAGATTGTGGAGTTGGTGCTGCAAAGACACAATTCAAGTGCACATCAAAGTTACATTCATCACATCGGTACAACCAAAGACTAGAACTAGTCTTTTTGCATATATCACAGCGAAAGTCAATATCATGGCCCTAGGGTGGAGCAAACTGAATCTTCAGCTCATGTTGGTGCGAAGCTCATGACTCAAAGAGTGACATTGTGATGCATGGAGTGTGGTAACTAGCGACACAGGTTCTGCAGTGATAGCAGAAGTCAGAACCCTCAATTCCACAGGCTTCACACACAAAGGATTGCTTTACAAGCAGGGTCGGCTCATTGCCGGGATCAGATATGTGGTAGAACAAAATTGGCATTTTATAGCAAGCACTGTGCAGAGAATAACAGCAGGGCTTGCAAGTGTAGTAAACCTTGCCAGCTGATATAACTTTCTTGCATCATGTGTATGTTGTATGGTCTGTCTGGGAAGAAACTGTCTGTTCTAGAGGACGATTATGACCGAAAAGAGTACACTTAAGCTTTTCGCTCTCATCATCTATCGGAGCCATTCCTGCAGCACTGCTCTTGGATGCAGGGATTATAAAGAACAGCAGGTGCGATGAGAAATTAGTTATGGATTGAAAGGAACATATATAATGGGACAAGTTTGTTGAAAACGATATTGGTTGAAGAGCAGCTGATTATAATAAAGTCTTGATTTGAGACAAGTGAAACAGCCTGGAAAAGATGGTTGCTTTATTCCAAGAAATGGATTCTGATTACACCCATCTACTGAATTGATATTAATTATTAAATTTAACGTTTCCTGAAATGCTCATTGTTGGCAATGCTTGCATACTAGAATCTCAAGTTGCTTTCAGCAGATACTACATGGAAAAATTCATGATAAGTAATGCCAAAGCAAACCCATACAAGAACTTTTGAATTGTTTTTTTTTTCAGAATCTATATGTAATCTACATAGTTGGTACTTCTTAGCGGATTCATAAAAGAATATCATTTGTTGGTGATGTTTCCGTTCAAACATTGTGTATTTCAACCCACCATTGGAATGAAATTATTGCAGACAATTGTTCTGTTTCCTGTCTTTGCTTCCTCCTTAGAAAAAAACCAACATTATTCAAACCACTTGTGAATAAAACATTAAACTTCTGTCGCAAATTGCATTGAAAGACAAAAACAATCTATATAGCTGATGCTTGCTTATAATTATTGCCATTAAAGCAGCACCATATCGAAAAGGAGAAAAGGGGGGGTGCAATCCTCTCTTTCAGAGCCATCGTTCTTTTTCTTTCCCTTTCTCTCTTCCTTCTGTTCCTTCTCTTTTTGCCAGATTTGTTCCTTTTTTCTCCTCTCATCTGCCCTCTTTTCTGGGGCCCCTGCATCTTTATCACCTCCGCTATCAGTGCGTTCCCTTCCACACCCCTCTTTCCCTCTCTCTCTCTCTTCCGTTTGTTCTATTTCTCTTCGGTAGATCTGCTCTTTTTTTCGATCAGGCCTGCTCTTCCTTTTTTTCTTCTTCCAGTTTCTCCTTCCCTCTCTCGCACCACTGTTATTACCATGATGATCTCTGCCGCCATCGATTTCCCTCTCTCACGCTGGTTTTGGTCCAAGGTATTGGCATCACTATTGAAAAATCGAAGCCTAGGGTCTTTATTATTTGCTGTGGATTTGACAGTCCAAGTAGACACCATTCTTGGTGGTGCTGTTGTTTTAACAGTGATACTGCCAAGCAGATTCAGGCTTTCGGTTGAAAATCCATTCTCCTCTCTAATAGCCTCACCATTTTCTTTGTTATTTTTTTTTGTTTTTTCGGTTCCCCCTTGTTTTCATTAGTTCTAAAATGAAGATGATTAAGGGGATTGAATGGTGATTTTCGGTGGTGAGGACGGAGTTGTAGATGTGAACAATTAGAGTGTTTGTTTGTGACACAAGTTTCATTGGGCTTTGGGATGTTGTGATGGTGTTCCGGTGATGGTGGCCTGACTGTTTATGTTGGGTTTTGATGGTGGTGAGGGATGGTGCTTCAGAGGATTCTAGAGTGTCTAACGAAGATTTGATAGAGTGGATATTTTCAGTGGTTGGTTTCATAGGCTGAGGTGGTATCATGAGTTCTGGTACTTGGATGCATTCTCCACTGTGTATGTGCTCCACAAGGTAACAGGATTATGAATTGCAAACCAAATATAAAAATCAATCCCGGTTTTAGGGGATAATTATTTTAAATTTGTATCTTATATTCGTTGTCTTCAGGTTTCTCTGTCAGATTTTTTCTTGGTAGATCAACTTACTAGCCAGGTTTCATACCATTCTTTCCTTATCTCAATTTTCTTGTTGATTGTTATGTATGATCATTAATGTTTAATTTTATCTGTGTTTCCATGTGCAAGCTTGTAGGAATCTGGAATTTTACATCTGTTACAACGGTGGGGGAGGCTATAAAAGGACAAACACATGCAGAGGAAGTAATGTTTATGAGGATTTTACTTCGTTGTAGCAATAATCCCGTATTGGATGTGATTTCTCCTGGTATGGTATGTTTTCAAGAAAAATTTTTCTTCATAAGCACATTCTTCCTGCTGAATTTTAAGTTCTTTTTCCTCACTGATAATCTGTAATCCTGTCAATGCTTTTGCCGATTGTTTGAAGAGAAAGACTCGCGGCAAGTCATCCATTTGCTTCGATATTTGTCAACAATTGTCGTTGATGCTATGAGAACAAGTTATGATTTAAAGAGGGAATGAACTGGAAGACCTTGGCTGCAGCAACATCTGGTTTTGCGACAATGTTCAGCGTGTATTGGGATCTTGTAATTGACTGGGGTCTATTGCATCCGAATTCAGTAAACCCATGGCCGAGGGATAAGATTGTCATACCAAACAGAAGTGTTTATTTTATATCAATGGTAAGAGGATAAATCTTTATTGACAAATCATTTTGTGCATGAATGTTTGCTCGCTTGACATATTTCCAGTCCAAGAAGTCCTAACTTGGTGATGATTTATGATTCTTGGTGATGATTTATGATTAATGGCACGTTTTGAATTGTGTAGTAAGACTTGCTTGGATGCAATTAGTTTTGGACATTACAAGTACTCCTCTGCTTCACAGAATAGCTTTTGTTGCAGTAATTGCCTGCTATTCCCTCTCAGAGGCTCCCAACTGGAACTGGTTTTATTAAGGACAAATTTTGGTTTTGTTTTCTTGGAAGGGCATTAACTTTGGTTGTTTTTTTTTCTGAAGTTCGTGTCATGTTTTGGTGCTAACTGGCGAGATGCTGAGAGAGAAGTTCTGTTGTAATTGTGGAAATGGTGGGCTCTCTTTTGCTTTGTGTGGTTCTAATTCTGTGATCGACATTTTAGCTGGATACGGTAAATTGAACTCTCGTCATCAGAGTTACTGGTCCTGATAAGAAGGTACTTATTTGACTGAGAGTGCAAATTAAGTCAAGGGAGGATACAGAATTTTGGAAGAGAGAAGCTTCAAGTTTTTGAGAGTGGGGTTTCTGGTTTTGGCTTTAGTGCAAATTTCTTCAGTCATTCTTTCTCCTACCGGTATTAACTATCAAGGTCAGTTCACTGCTTTCTCTCTCTCTCTAAAATATAAAACAGGAAGCCCAATTTATTTTTTTCTTTTGTTTAAATGTTTTATGGTTTTGAAGTTGGAATATGGAATTTGGAGATGCTAGAGCTGCTGCACAGTAAGCTGTAGAACTGTTTAGCCAAGGGAGAATGAGGCAACGTTCAACAGAATCAAATAAATCTTTTACTTTTGGAGTTAGAGACGAAGGGTTCCAAATGGATACTGACTCTAAACTTTCAGGAAGGCAGTCTTTCCAAAGGTCCAGTAAACGACAATTATGGAATTCATGGGATGTGCCATCATAGAAATCATAATGATTTGCAGATATTATTGCAAAGTAATTGTCAAGCGAGTCACAGTATGATTCACATATCTTCTTTTATTGTTCAATGTTATTTTTTTTCATTGACAAATGGATTTGGAAGTCTGGAAAATGGAAATGTTTGTTTTTGTTCTGGTTTAGAGGACACATGCATGTTCCTGACATTATTCAAACATGTTTCTTGGGGAAAGAATTTAAGCTGTATGTTTTGAAAACTATTGATTCATACATTTATTTTCTGTTTACATTTTTTCTTTGAAGATTCTTTACAGACAACATTTTTGGATGTTTGCTTGGTTGCATTATTTATTTTAGATATTGCTTAGTCTATTATTCTTGTGATAGTTTCTGCCATTGATAGGATCCAAATTCCAAACATTTAGGAACTACAGTATGGGCTGCATCTATGGTATTTGTCAAATATCTGGTAAAGTCTTTTTTTGGCCCTTTTACTCACCTTATATTATTTATTTAATATTTCTTTTCTCATTTTGCGGACACAATCTGGAACCATGAATTTGTTAAAATTAGTAACTGCCAGTGTATTATGTAGAACTTTGTTTAATTGTCTTGTATAATAAGTCGAATTAAGTGGAATAGTGTGATGTTTATCCTAAAAATCTCTACTAGATAGGTGATTGATTATTATTTTTCTCCTTTTTCTTTAAAAGAAGGGAGAAAAGATGAGTGAAAATGTCAAATTCTAGAGTCTGTCAAACCAACATCCTCAATAATTTCTGGTAACTCAAAGGCGTAAAGAATGAAATCTTATATGTTACATATAAAGGCCTTTTGCATTACTTGTTATAATCAATAAATGCGAATACTTAAAGACTGAAAGCATAGTTGTAGAATACTACTGTGACAATGCTGATTTAAAAACCCTACCAACTTATTTGTCTATATGTTTACATGTTTGTATTGATATTTGGTTGAGATCAGGAAAAGAATTGTAGAAAGGGAAGGTTTTATCCTTCAAAACTTGAAGGAAAATGTGTTATGGAACTTGGGGCAGGTTGTGGAGTAGTTGGATTTGGTGAGATTCTTTTTCCTTTTTAGTTGTATGTTTGTGCATGAATCCCAGTTTGCTTACTGGGCTTCTCATAGATGTGGTTTTCCGCTGGAACTTTTTTGTGCTTCAGTCTCATATGAACTATTTTTCTAGGTATTGCATTGCTGGGATGTGATGTAGCTGCAACTGACCAAGCAGAAGCTTTGGCATTGCTGAAGAGAAATATCGAGCGCAACTCTTTAAGAATCACAGAGACAGAATCTATATCAGGTTTGTTGTCATACATTTTGAAAACTTGTTTTAGAGCATGTGTTTTTGTTTCTTTAAAATAATAATTTCAATAATAACATATGGCAGACAGCTAATCTGAGAGTAACTTATTATGATTGTGAAGTTTATTTGCGAAGGTCTTCTGAAGACTATTTTTATCTGAAAGCGTTGTACTTGAATCTCAATCTAATTTATCTACTGATATATTTCAAATGGCATTTGATATTCTTTTCAGATTCATTTGGTTCAATTAAAGCTGCAGAGTTGGACTTAGGGAACGAGAACCATATAAAAAGGCAGTTGATCAACCTTTTGACTGCCGACGTTGTGAGTTTGCTAATTATAGTTTACAGAACCTTGTTGGGAATAGTGATAGCTGCTAATTGCCATGTTTTTATCATCTTGTCTTTGACTTGGCACTAAATTCTCATGTATGCTTCAATGTTATATTATAGGATCTGAAGTCTTAGAAAATTATAAATTCACAGTAAACTTGATACAAGTACTTTTGCAAAGAGTTTTTCTGATATCAGATCATAATGTCATAATAAGTGAAACAAGAGCCCCTTTAAATCTTAGTGCCTGTTTTTTTGGTGAAGTAACACTGGTTTGGAAGGAAAAAGCTGTAGATCCCATTCAATTACTGAGAAGGAAAGACCTACATTTTAATCCTTGGTTCTTGAAAATATACTAATGTAGAATGCATCGAATAGTTGTGAGATGGGACCATTTACATGGAGCATTTGAATGGTTGTCATGACAACCATTCAAAAATGAGTTTTGGGGCAAAACTTGTCTTGATATATTTCCACATTAGGCTTTTGAGATGATGGTTTTGCAACTATATTAATTATTTTCTGCACCTGGACTCAAGGTTTACACAGAGCATCTATTGGAGCCATTGTTGTAGACAGTTTTTACTTTGTGTGGACCTAGAACCACTATTTTGGTAAGTTGGTCATGTTTTTCATTCCCTTAACATCAACAATATCACTCACTCGTTTCTTGCAAAAATTTCCATTCAGTTGGGATATGAGATTCGTTCAATGAATGTCCACAAACAAATGCTTAACGTGTGGAAAAGAAACTTTGAGGTTAAAACTGTGTTTCAAAAGCTAGGGTAAGTTGTTTATGCACAAACAAGGTCTTTATATTTGTGGTTTCTCTTTCATGGCTTATCAATGCTTTGAATTAAATGGGCATTCTGTAGTTAGCTGCTCTTTGAAAACTCTAATGAAAACCTTATGTTTTTGTGGGATTTAATTCAGGCTGAAGGACTTGTTGTTGAGCAAAACATGACAGCGTGTTACCATTTCATTAAACAATTTTGCGGCTGCATAGGTACCAATATTTCAGTCATGAACAAACAAAGGTATGAATTCAATTCCATTACTGATTGATTGGATGTGATTTATGGAGGGACTATGTAATTGGGTTTCATAAGAGGAAGAAGAAGAGGATAAAGGAAGCCCAGAAGAAGCAGTCTCTCTCTCTCTCTCTCTCTGGAGGAGGGGAGGGGAGGGGAGGGTGTAGGGGGAAAGGTGGTGGGAAGGGGGAGAGGGAGGTCGGGAAGGAGGGAGAGAGAAACATCTTTGTTCAACTCATGGCTGTTGATTTAGTAGTTGTGCCTATAATATATTCTAAAGTCAATCATATTGTTTGGAAGTAAACACGAATTCTTTTTTTTTGACATAGAATTCTTGAATCAGTTTGTACTGTATAGAAACAAATTTAATCATTTGTTGTTGGTGGATACATTTTTACTTATTAAAGCTAAATATTTTTTTTATTTTTATTATTTATTCTTCATTTCTGGATGTTTTCTATGTCGATTGTCCAAAAATGTTGTGTTGACTACGTTGTTGAGCCAAGAAAAGCAAGGACTTGGAAAATGCAGCAAATAAGTATATTGAGATTGTCACAATAGATTTTGAATTTAGTTTGTGGGATTGTTGCATTGTGAGAAAGCTTTTGAGAATAAAAGATTCTGCAGGTGAATAAATGTAACAAAAACTTGTATATGTTTGATAGGAATGAGTAATTGATTTTAGATTTTACACGCTCATTAACTATGACTTCAATTGTTTTCTTGTCTCTTTTATATAATGTTCAGTAACAAAAAAGTGAAGAAAGGACAAAGCAAGGGCATCCTTGCCCTCGTTTATAGAAAGCGAAGAAAGGTCCAAACAATAACAAAGTAGCCCAATCCACTAAGTGAAAAAAGAGCGAGAGAACACAAATATGCAAATTACGCTGCGTTTTAATTACTCAAGAAAATAAAATAAATTATTTAAAAATAATAATGTTATTTTGTAAATATAAATTACTCACAGCAAACCGTTAGAACTATAAATTAAGAGCAGCTAAATAAATTAACACAAGTTACAAAAACAGCTCAATTTAAATAATTAATTACAAATAAATAATTTATTTATTTTCTTCTTACATCATATTTTTTTATTATATTATACAGTCTATTTTTTTACATCTCATACTATTAAAAATTATTTTTTTAAAATTTTTAATAATAATTTTTTTATTTTTTTAAATTTTAGTCTTTATATTTTATATTTTTTTATGTAAATTATTTTTTATTTTTAAATTATTTTATCTTTTAAAATTAATTTTATAAAAATTTTAAAACTAACCTCATATTAATTTTATATAAAATTTTTAAAATTAACTTAAAAATAATTCTACAAAATTTTTTAAAAAATTTAAAATTAAATTAATATCAACTCTATATAAATTTAATATAATTTTTTTTTAAATTAACGTAAAATTAAATCTACAAATTTTTTTAATCCCTGTTTATATAAACTTCTTATAAATTTTATATAAATTTTATTAATTTCAAATAAATTTAATATAAATTTAATATAATTTTTTTCAAAATTCGTAAACAAATCTAAAATTTTAAATAATTTAATAAATTTAATATAAACTCATTATAAACTTTAAAACACTTAAAAAATTCTTTTTAACAAACTTTAAAAATATTTTGAAAATTTAATAAAAAAATTATATAAATTTTATATCAACTTCATCTAAACTTTCTTAATATAAATTTTGTCAAAACAACTTATTTTAATAACCTAAAAAATTAATCTTATATAAACTAAACGTAAATCATTTTCAAAAACATCCAATCTTATATAAACTAAACGTAAATCATTTTCAAATACATCCAATCTTATATAAACTAAACGTAAATCATTTTCAAATACATCCAACAATATCTTAAATAACTTTTTATAATTTTTAAATAAATATTTTTTAAAAAAAAATTGAGAACCTTTTAATTTTTTTAAAATTAAATTTACATAAATAACTTAAAATATTATTTTTTTTAATTTTTAAAAAATTAAAAAATTAACTCTACATAAATTTTTTTAAAATTATTTTTATATAATTTTTTTTAAACTAATCAAAAATTAATTCTACATAAATTTTTTGAAAATTAAAAAATTAACCTCAAATCAACTAGAGGTAAAACTTTTTAAAAATTAAAACAAATTTTTTTAACATTTTAAAATAATTTATAAAATAATAGTAAAAAAAAAAAGAAAACACTGCGGCTAAGGTTTAAGAGGAAACCTTAGCAGCCGCTTTTGGAGGCCAGATTTGGCCGATGTCCTAAGCGACTAGATCTGGCCGTACCTCACTTCAACAACAGAAGAACGCAAACGACGTCGTCGCACTCCAGAAACACGGACGTCTCTGCGTCTCCGTCGCCTTCACTGTCTATCGTGTCGACGAGATGAAAGGACGGATGAGAAACCGATAGCAATGTCGCAGCTCCATTAAAACGATCTTCTGTCTTCCATGATTGCAAGAACTTGTCGCATGTGAACAGAAGAGAGAGAGAGAGAGTAAAAAAAGAGGTGAGAGAAAGAAGAAATGAGTCTTAAAGTTTTTAAGAAAAATAAAAAATAATAGAAATTAAAAGAAGAAAATGAATTGTTAAAGAAGGTCCGTGTAAAAAATTAAAAAGAGAAATCATCAAGTTAACAAAAGTGAAGTAGGAAAATGGGGTGGACAGTGTAAGTAATCCCAGCTAAAATGACCAAAAAGTCACTCCATACAAAGTAAGAAAATTCACCGCGTAAAAGTTAAAGCTGAGTTGTTTTCTAAGATAAAAGGGTGTAACGCGTTAGTTTGTAATTGGTGCTCCAAACTGACATCTACAGTGTAATTAATCCAATAAATTAACAACAAGACTTCAAGGCATGTAACAAATATCGTATTTCTAAAGATATAATGAAACATCTAATTGCATTTTGTTATAGTGTTCTTAGCACTAAATAGGTTTCAAGCGTCAATTCCAAATTTTAGATTACGATTATGATGAAAATAAAAACAATCTTTGTAATGATCAAAATTCTTGATAAAATCAAAGTCATTTTATCCCATAAATTAAAACAACTTTTAGATTACGAATAAATTAACAACAGAAAGTGAAATAGTTAATGAGCACCCCTAATCTACTTGTACTTGTTTTGATTTTTATAAAACACTTTACTTATTTAATATATTAATTATTATTATTTTATTAATAAATTAATAAAAAATAAGTTGAGTCAATATTAATTCTTTAAAAAAATGTAATTATTATTTACTCATCTTTTTTTTAAATAATAATATAATATTAATTAATGAAAAAATCAATTCAAACTTTAATATAATAAAAAATTAATATTTTGAAGAGGTAAAGAGGCTGTTGGCATGCTTTAAGTTTAAGACGACAAGAAAAAGTGTACTTTTTAATTTTTGATCCGTGAAAAACTCTGCTAAATAGAAAAACAATGGAGGGTTATTTAGCCCAGAACAAGAAGTGAATAAGAAGACAAGAAACAGTTGTTGGAGTCAACAAAAGTCGTCAAGTGCTAGGAGTGATCGTGCTTGCTTTGGAAACGAATTTCCTTCAACTGCATAAAACGATTGCTCTTCACTTTGATGACAAGGTTTCATCTTTCTCAACAACCCAACTCTTTTACACTCTCTGTTCACATTATTTCGATGGTTTATTTGTTTTAGTCAAGTTCTCTGCTTATGGCGAAACCGCTGCGGTATCATCTAAACGTGGCCTTCAAATTTTGAAAAGCAAAAGAAAAAAGGTGCAGTTTTTTGACTACACTACTGTTGTGATACAGTTGAAACCAATAATTGGGAGCTTAACAGAACTGTTGAATATGATTGTTAATTCAGGACAGAAAGATACCTATGAAATTCTTTTTCCTTTGAAGATGCTTTTACAGTTTCTCTTTTTTTTCAGATTAGAAAGTGATGGGCTACTTTCAAGCAATGTATCAGCACATCTGATTAATAAAGTAGAGAGGTCAAGTTGGTATCTGTTTAGTTGCTTAAGATTGAAGGAACAAGAGAAGATGTGTGGAATATAATATTGGAATACACATTTTTAAGGTCGAATATTTATTTACAAGTCAATGGTGTACAGAAGCTAGTCAATCAACTACTCTCTTCTATGAATAAATGTTAAATTTGATCACTTTCACACTTTTGTCTGCTTGCATAAGCGTGGAATTAAATAATTCTGAAGCATACTCAGTAAATAGACATAATTTGTCATTGTGTAATTAATTAGAATTGCTTTTTGACTCCTGTAAATGATTTTCTCTTTTGATTTCCAGTGATAGAGATACACGTATTCAGTCATGGAGCTTGAACATTTCAGCCACCAACATCCATTAATATTCAGTTAACATAATGATGGTGATCAGTTCATTTGTTCTGGATGTGAAGATAAGACTTTGGATCCTACTTACAGTTGTGCGACCTGTTTTGATGATCAGTAAAATATTTAATTTAAAGAGAAATAAGTTGGAGAACTC
>CAODLS010506498.1:0-17446 GCA_948243855.1 Flueggea neowawraea
TCTAATCAGTAATAAACATCACATCCTCCAGCACAAGTACATATATTACCTCTCCAATGAAGAAAAAAACGAACCAGGATAGGAGTCAGCTGTCCTTCAAGATCAAGAAGGCCCTTAGCAAAAGCAGCTGCAGACATCTGCTGACAAATGTAGTAAATGATTTGTTGCAATTCAGTTCAGACACCATACAAACAAAACAACCATCATCGTATGAACATAACCAAAGACCAAATATTATGTAATTCCATAAGCACTAGAATTCTATACCTGCACACGACCCTCATCAGAGCTATAAATTTTGAGATCATGACGATATGTACTATGAAGTCGAAGAAGCCCAGTGCCTTCTCCTGCAATTTTAGTGGATACCCATAACATAAGAAACACAAAAAATACATGTTGGACAATTCAAGTGGACTATAAAACTCTAACCATAATACTAATTACATAGTTAAGGATTGATAAATCACAAAATACTTGTAATCTTCATCCACAACACAACCCCAGAAAATAGATATTGCAAGTTTCCATTCCACTGTTCTTCAGATTTTTAATTATATTAGATAAATTTCCACATGCAAGGAATACTAAACAAGTCAAATTCCATGAACAGTAAGAGTCATCCAATCAACAATTTGACATGATAATAGTCTCATTAAACATGCGGATAAACTAAGGCTTAAATTAAAAGTAAATTCGGTAATTGCATTGACCTGGATACATATTATTTCGAAAATATCGACCCAGTTCTTCTGCCTGCAAAAGAATTGTAAGGGAAAAAATAAAAACAATTGTCACAGAAGAATACAGATGATGAAATACAAAATCTTTCACAGTATATATCTCATCCTTAATCATAACCTTAATAACAAATTATATATGGAAGAATCTAAATAGAGAATAATATGCCCAGCATCAACAATTTGTCAATTTGTACCTGTTTTCTGCCAGCATGTGTAAGAACCCCCCCATATTTAAGAACCATCAGAGCTTCAACAGGCCGTTCTTCCTCCCCTTCACCATTACTTTTCAGAACTTTAACCCACTTTAGAGGCTTTAACTGGACCTTCCTGTAAATACCAGAGAAATGCCCCCCCTAAAGAAAGAAAGAAAACATGTTATGCCATAGAACAAAGTTAAGTATTTCAGAATTGTTAAAATCTCATCAAAAACAAATGTAGGTTAACATTTATGCCTTAGTCGTGCACATTCCTTCTTAACCACACGGCTCATCATCATAAAATAATTTCTGAGACACCAGAACATGTTTTCAGGTATTAACTTTGTTTACATATTGTCAAAAAAAAAATTTGTTTAAACAAAACATTGTGTTAACAATGATGCCTGCATTAACTAGTTAAAAGTCATTAACGGAACATAAACTCATGAATTACTGTTTTCAGATCAATTCATGTTACACACTATTTGAGCATATGGGAACCTATCTGTGTTGTTCAATTGTCTATCCCTCTAAGAATCCTCTTTTTATCTCTATTTATGAAATGCTATAAATGGAAAATCCAATTAATTAACCACCCAACTATATCAACGAAAAGCAAATCAAACCAAATCCATCCAATAAATAAAACTAAGCTTGGAATTGAAAAGTCATTTTTAGCTAATTGATAAGGATTGATGGGATAGAAGTGGAAATAGTTAAAAAGGTGAAAAGGGACAGATATTATGTGGAAGAGGCAAAGAAGCCCACAGAGGATATAGAAAGTGATGAGTGGTCATAGAAGACCAGGGAAAAAAGTGTTGACGGAGAAGAATAAGTACGATAAAAATCTGAAAAGCCAAACAAAAGTAGCTGACTAAGTGATTTAATATTAACTATATATATACATGCACTGTCACACATAAAGAACAAAAAAGCAAAATATAGAAGATTAATTCCTCCTTTAGTAGCACTACAAATTGTAACATGAGTGTTTCATGACAATATATCACTAAAATAATATTGGAAGATAAATATTGTAACCTCTTCAAGCACAGCTTTAACTTGACGCAACTTTTCAGCATGCTCAAAGTCCTCTGCTTCACTGTCACTCTCACGACCTGGTCTACAGAATGTTAATATCACCAAAAGAATCAGATTCAGCTTTCACAGTTCACAATCAAATGCTTCTATAGATTAACCATTTTCCATTCTTATTCAATCACAATAAGGTTCCAAAAGTAGTTGTGCATAAGGACAAGTTTAGGACATCAACAAAACCACAGGGAATAGACATCAACATTACTGAAATATCGTGAACTTTGAATTTATTCATGGCCCTTTGATATCCAGAAAGCAAACACCCAATCAGAAAGTGAACTTCATCATCTAGAATATAAAATGAAAAGTTTCTTGTCATCTACAAATTGACAAGTGCAATGGACAAGAGTAATCCCTGACATCATCACGTATACCAGGAGCGGAGCATTGCCATTACTGTCAATGTCAAAGACCATCCTATTCTCAAAACCAGGCATTCAATGACCTTACATTTCAAAACTTCACTTTTATGAAATGGTTTACATGTGTGCTAAAGGCAGATGCATCAGATGTGCACGAATCACCTTTGGCTACAATGTTTTCCATACCTGGTACGAGGCACAAGCATTCGTGTGGCATCCAACAGATCTTGCAATTGTACAGCACTTTTGAGTTTTGTCTGTGAAAGGGAAATCATAGAGAGAAAGACAAAAGTCAAGAAAGAAGTAAAGGATGATAAATAATAATAACAGAGGAAAAAGAAAAGTAAATGTTCCACAAGAAAAACCTCAGATCTAGGTCGCCCCCCATTGTACTTCAACATCAAATTTAGCAGCTTCTCCTCAGTAACTTTCAACTTCACCTTCTGTTTGGGAGTTCTATCACCGCTGTTTGCACAGAAAAGAAATGAGAACAGTGGAAGTTTTTTCATAATAAAGCGAGGATAACAAGTGAAAGGCAATGACTTACTGACGAATAATGGCAATAACACAGCGTAGCTCCTCAGACTGCCCAAATGTGCCAATGATCCCACTTCCCTGGCGAGTAAGCCCCTCAGAAGGCTGTACCGGTTCGTTTACTTTCCATGGTAATGTTGGTGGAATGGCTGATGAAAGGTGAGGAGCTTTTGCATCTATAAACATCTTCCTTAACACACATGCAGCATCATCGTAATATCTGCATTCAGAGAGAACGTAAACAAATCTTATGCAAGCATTTAGAGAGCATGGGCAAACAGTAAAAAGGAAGTGGACCACACGTGGACAAGTCTAACATCAAATACACACTCAAGCAACAAGAGTACTGATTCTAACTGTAATATATATATAAAAAAACAACAAAAACAAAAACTTTTTTTTTCAACTGGCCTGTTAACTGATTTCAAAGTTCCATGCTTTCTTACTTCTAATGAGCAAAACTATCAATTGAACAATCTTACGACAGAACTCAGTGTATATGATGATCATTTTTCTCCGCTTTTTTTTTTTTAGTGTTCTTTCGTCAACTAAGGGAAAATGCAACTTCCTAAAGTAATTTGAATACAACCTAAAGCAAATCGAAAATGCACTAATGAAACTTGAAAGTAATTGAAGAGCATAGTAGGCTTACTTGTAGGAATTTTTCACAAAACTCCATCCATTAACATCACAAACATAAGATCGCCCTTCACAACGTAAAAGGATCAAATCCACAAACCTGAAAGGAAAATTGTGGTATAAAGTACTTACTATAATAACAATAAAAGGAAACTATGGATATATACATATATAAAAGTAAGATCAAATCAGTCAACACAATCAAAATATCCTCAAGATTCATAAAATTTTAAACAAAATTTATATATTTATCATGAAAGTAATAATATAAGAGAAACATTAAGGCATCTAAAAGATGACTAAAAATTAACTTTGGAGGCTAAAACGACCATATAAAAAATGCATATGATTGAAGAACTAAAGAATGTAATCTAAAAACTTAAAATAAAAAAGCAAATCAGCTGTTTTAACAAGGATGGAAAAGTTTTAGACAAACCAATTGATGCTAACAAGCAGTGAAGTGACATTTCGCTATATATCATTTTTGTTTCCGAGATAACAAAAAGGATACAAAAGATAGAAGCATTTGACAACTACTACAGAAGGAAATAACAAAAATGTGGTGATATTTCTGAAAAAAATTATTTGGTTGACAAAAAGCTTAAAGAAATTAACCCAACCAATGGAAAAATGAATTTGTTGTTGACCCTCATGGCACAAATGAATAACCAGCAACATGCACATTAGTTGCACTTTGCACAAGGAAAGACCAAATCCAGTATATTTTGGATATTTCTAGTTAGATAATCAAGTTGGCAAACAATATCTTCAAAAGTCAAATAAGTATTGATTCTGTTGGAAGAATATATAAGAGTATCATACAAAAAAAACATATTCAATAGGCATACCGCTTGCCTAAATGCAATGCAAACATCTCTTGCCATTTGCTTTTCATTCGGTGTCAGTAATACAGGATACCTCACCTGTCAAACAAGTAATAATAATTGTTACACGAATAATAAAATTCATTTTAACTTAAAAAATATTTATATATATATATATATATTCACTGCAGAAGAATTGATGTGGCTACATGCTCTGCTTCCTATTCAAGTGAAATTAAAATAAAACAGCTCTTAATTTTCTGCAGTTTCCTTCAATCTATAACTACTTTTGCCCCCAATTTGAATTATTTTAAGCTAAAATTTCAAGAATAAAACAAAAGAATGCTTTATTATCATTTGAGAAACATCTGAAACAAATCCTGCATCAAGGAACACTAGAAACATCTTGAACAAATCCAAGCAGCTACAATTAGCGAAAATAAGTTGCATTTTAGACCCTGTTTGGTGTTATAGCATAAGAAAGTGCAACTAGCAAACAACAATAAACAAACAGTACCATGTAAAACTGCTTTCTGTAAATGTAAAAATCTATTTGGTTAAAATACTATAATTTGGGAAAATTATTTGATTAAATGTTTGTGTATTATTTTTTCTTGTTAATATATGAAAATATCAGGATATTTTGTCTATTAAATGTTTTAGAATTGTGGTGAATGGTTCTTGTTTGAATTGACTCTGATATACAGTTTTGCCATCTCAACGTAGTTTCAAGTTTCAACCTTAATACCAAACAGAGCCTTCAGGGAAAAATTTTACTGTTGAGAACTAGTTGATAAATCCAGAGACAAAGTTAAATGCTTGCTATTCCCTAGAGATCTCTTTTTTTTTTTTGACACCAAGAGATCTCATAAAATGTTGAAAATGTATTACCTCAACATTATAAGGACTAGAAATATATTGAGTATTATAACTGCGCTAACTAATGCAAACAGAAAAGAAATCGAAAAAAGCAATTTGTTCCATCTCAACTAAACTATACAAAACAACATACTAAATGAATGTATCCAACTATCTAGTCGATTTTTGGAAAATGTACTGTGCATAAAAACACTCATGTACTGCCCTTCTCTGTCTTTCTATCACACCCCAAACCAGCATATAAAACTCGTGGTTGCTTTGGCAGTCATGATCAAACAATTTCAGCATAATCCATTGTGGTGCTAAACCAGGGCCATGCAAAATGTGATTACCATAACAGTGTACCATATCTGATTTTTCCAAAATGATATAACAATATTAATGAATGTCGAAATTTCAAAGATTTTTTTTTTTTGGGGGGGGAGAGTGGGGAATGTTGTTGTATGTGAGAGAGAGCAGACAGAAAACAACCTCCTTGCCATCAGGATTTCTCATGACAACTCCATCAACAACAGGAGACTTCCTTGCCTCGGCATGTGCATACTCCGGCCCAACGGTATACACCTATAATCATACATGAGAAGCAACGACAAGAAATCACATAACCTGGTAGAATAACAACTAAAGACAAGAAGAATGAAGATATGAAAAATGACACAACACAATACAGACACGAAAACCTTGCAAATGTCCAAAAAGGCAGGATAGGACACAGGAGGGACATGTTTAAGAAAATTAAATTTATCACAATTATTGTTATACAAAAGTCTATATGCATATATATAATGGGTGGAAACCTATGATTTTATTATTATATCATTTACATACTAAACTTCAACACAAATACATGATCCAAAAAAATAGCATGATACCTATCAAGAGAAAAAGCATGATACTGGTAAATCAAATTTCACCTAAAAATGCAATCATTCATTACCAAAGAAAAAGAAAATAAGCTTAGAATCAAAATAAATCCTATCAAAATAAGCTCTGTGGAATTTCGCAATGATCTCCATTTATTTTCAATCAATAGATAATCAACCATTATAAATAATACCAAAATAGAGACAAGTTTAATATATTTACTTTCAATACTCTATATAATTAAGAAAGCCCATAGAAGAATGAATCAAGCATTCCCAAGCATTTCTACAACTACCTAACTAGACCACTTATATAAATACAGCTTTCGAAGTTATGGTACTGAAACAAGGATGTATCTGCCCACATCAGTACCAAAAAGTTAAAAATAAAAGAAAAAAGAAGACAAGCACAGAAAAAATTGCCACACTACTTTATAACCTTGACATCTGTTCCCCCAGTTGGCATAAATTCTTCATATATGTAAGAGCCTTCACGCCTCACTCTTCTAACCTCCGGATGAAACTCACTTGATCGATTCCCAACCTGAAATCAAACATGAAGCTACAAGATAAAAGACGCACAGACTGTCTTCGATATGAAAACATAGTAGTAACAAGACCTATTTGATGAGAAGCATAATGCATCTAAAAGCATCAATAAAGATCGCCCATTATAGCGTTCAATCCAAAAGAAAAATCATAAAGTCCTGAGCAGGCCACGATTTATAATCACAAAGAAATCTGGCTTTTGCATCCTTGTGCAAACCATAAGCAAAAGTAATAACTAAAGAAGTGACTTTACAATATAAATTTACAATACTTTATCCCAAACTACAAAAACTAAAAGTTTGCACATACACATACCTTCCTAAATAATTCTTTCATGCCTCCACCAGCTGAACTGGGATAATATATCATGATGCTATGATCATCACCTTAACGAAAGTACAAGATGTGAAGTTATTATCGTAATGGGCTCATCAAAAGCAACACTATAAATATATTCAACACAAGGACAAAAAGAATACTATCATGGATAGACTGCCATCAACTGCTTTAAAAAAATGTATTGAGGCTATGTTTCTGGATCATGTGAGCAGTATTGTTCATTATCGATGGTGCCATTCACTGTTTATGGCATATCAGGGTAAACAGGAAAATAATTATAATAACAACAAAATATCATTACCATGAACGGGTTTTTCCACAAATGGTTTCCAAAAACGATTGCCATGAACCTCCACAAAATCTTCTTCCTCAACGAAGTAATCCAGTTCTTGAAATGGAAATTCTCTATTCACAAGTGCATATCTCGGAACAGGGATTCCAAACATTTCAAGACGCTAGAATCCCCAAGGAAAAAAATAAAACAATGAAAGTTTCATCAGAGAGCTTGGCGGACAATTGCACATTAACCAATAAACTATCATGACGATCCATCTCACCATAACAACTGTTCATTGTAAAGTACCAGTAACTAATTTCACTTTCCAAAAAAAAAAAAAAGAGTTGCTGCAGAATCCTATGAGAAGATGAAAATTCAGACTGCATACCTCATATACTTTTCTTCGATCATGAAGTAGGTGCTGTGGCTCCAATTCATTTACAAGAAAGGGCCTCAAAAAAGACCATAAGAAATTTGTGCAGTTCAGATATTTTTCTATATACATTCAAAATGAAATATACACAACAGCTGTTGAAAAAAAAATGAAACTTAAGGAAGGTAACGTAACAGAAAACAGATAAATAAATTCTTCCAGATTTCAGTAAAACAGATTTCTTAGAGTATGTACATAAATATTTGTCTGAGACATAAAACCAAATGCTTGTACAAACTGCGAGATGAAAGAGAAAAGGGGGACTGGTAAGCAGTTAGCAGACCCATTCTGAAACTGCAGGTATTTGACAATTTATTACATCATTAATAAAGTAGACTTTGATATAAGAAGCCATCATTATGAGACATGTATGAAAACTAAAGTCACCCGTTGACAATCAATGCAGAATATTTACTCTAAAACCTCTTTTTTCCATGTAGCAAGCTGTAGGATTATTGTACAGAAACTAACATATTAATGAATTTCAAGCAAATAATATCTCTTAATTCTGTGGCAGCCATCTCAACAATAAAAGAAAACAGAAAAAATACATACTCTACCATCACTATTTCCCTTGCTTAATAATCTATAAGTTATCTAGCAGTTAACCTCTTTGCAACTTATCGAAAAACCTCTTTGCAGAAACGAGGGGCTCTATTCAGGGATTAAGTTAAATCCAATAAAGCAATAAAAAGTTAGACCACTGAGGTTGAAATTTAAAAAGTTCAAGATATTCACTTATATCCAAAATAAATATCGTATGAGCTGACCATACAGTATATATACTCATTAAAAAAAATCATACGAATTATGTATGAGCAAGTAACATTGCTTACTTCCTTAAAGCAGCATATGCTTCGGCTTTTTCAAGTGGATAACCAGAAGAATAGAAGGCAATCAAGCAATCACATATTGGCCAGCTGAAACAAGCAAATGCTGTAACAAGTTAGTCGCCTAGCATGTATCAAGCAGTTAGAACACAAAATTCCAAGGACATCTTCTAATTAGGTCAAATAAAAATTTCTGTCGAACCATGAACTGATCATAAAAGCAATTGTCAGCCACTACTTTCCACAGCATCGCAAGTGATTATCATCATGTTTCAACAGATGGAAGAAATTACAGAACTTTGAACTCAATTGAGTATGGCAATTTTTATCCCCTATTTATCAGTTTTATCCTTAAATATAACATTAGCTAAAAAAAATTTAACGCAAATATTCAGTTGTAGGATTAAAAAACTGTTTATTAAATAAAACTTTACAAGAATTCAAGTATGTAATTTTTCAATTTCTCATACAATTTTCCAAATTTTCATAGAAGAAATAAAAAAAAGGGCTGTAAAATCATTCTCAACGATTTTACTTAATTTACTATTGCAGGTAAGTACTGCATATTTAACATTTTCTCATAAAAATGCAAATTCTTCCATCTTATAAAAAAAATAAAGAAAAACATTCAATTCAAAACTTTTCCCGTCAAACTTTTACTCCAAACATTAAATCGTTTAAGCATTTGATCAAATCAACCGCCAACTCCAACTGCTCAACCAGACCAAACTAATTGCAAAATTCTCTAAACTAACAATTAAGCAGCTATAGAAAACACAACTGACAATAAGACTTCAAAAATATCCACCAAATAATCTCCTTACGACCTCTTTAGCTCTTCACACCCCAAAGCCTCCAACTAATAACTAACCAAAACATAAATCAGTTTACAACGCAGAAAAGGAAAATGTACCTCTCAATCGGATCTTCAATTATAACCTTAGCTCCAAAATGTATGACCTACAACAACAGCAGCAACCGTCAAGCGAGGCAAAATGCATTACGCAAATATTCATAACAAAAACAAATCAGTACAGACCTCAAATTCACCAAATGCCTGTAAACGCTCCAGTATCTGCCCCATTGGCGCCGATAACACCTAAGGGGAAAAAAAAAGATACAATCCGTTATCAACAAGTTATCTCTCGCGCAAACACATCCTTATCGAACCGTTAACGGATCGGTTTCAACAGACGATTTCTCTGTTTTGAAAAATTTATTCAAAAAAAGGAAGCAACAGGGAGAGGATCTCGAATCCGCATTTCACCTTCTTTTCCATCACGCAGACACCAATAGTAATCTTCTTCTCTCCCCCTCCCTCCTCCACCGCCATTTTCTCCGTCTCTCCTTCAGTTCTCTCTCTTTTTCAGTCCGAAGCAGATTAGTAATAATAAAGCGGTTGAGTCGTCGCAGCTCACGAGACTGAAGGCGCAAACACTGAAACGAAAACAAGGCGGTTGGTTCGTTGGAGCCTACATAAATGGGATGAGAGAGGTATGTATATGTATGTGTTTTTTTTAATTTAATAAATTTTAAATAAAAAAAAAAAAGAGTAGTCAAGGATGTGTTTGGTTTGGCCGGAGAAGGGGATTCTGGAATATGCAAAATGGGATGTTTGGGGGATGAGAAGGGACGTGGAAAGGATGGAGCTATACAATACAAATCGTTGCTTACTTGTCTCGTCAGTCGGTCAGTGTCATGTGTTTTCTGTCTGCTTTTGTTAAAGGGGCTTTTGTGGATGGGTGAAAGCTGTCTCTATTTTGTTTCCTGGTTACGTGGACTTTTTTGGAAGGTTACTTTGTTGTTGTTGTCAAAGTTTTTTTGTACCTTGAAACTAAAAAGTTGTTTTTCTTTATAAATTATTACGACTAAAACTCTTTTTTTTTTTTCTTTTTAAAAAAATAAAAGTTTAATGCTACTGATAATGGTCTATTTTTGTTCTGTGTAACTATGTAGGATAATATTTTTCACTATAAATATGTCACTTACACAGTAATAACTGAGGTCTGCTCATCACGATATTCATTTAGAGCTAATTAAAATTATTTTTCAATTATTTGCACCTTTAATTGTGAATTGTATGTATTACGAAAAATCCTATTGAGAAGAGGTGTGATACCTAGTGTTTGGGGTTTCTTCATGCTTGTTTGAGGAAGTGTTAACTTGAGATTAGCCAGACAAGAAAAATTACTTAGACTTTGTTTGAATTGCAGAATTAAAATTAAATTAAAATTGTAATTTTAATTATATTAGAATTAAAATTCTTATATTTAGATAATATTTTATACAGAAATAAAATTGAATTAGAATTAAAATTATGATATTTGAATAACATACAAAATTAAAATTAAATCATAATTAAAATACGATTAAAATTAGGAAGAGAGTCGCGAAGAGAGAGAGGGAAGAAAAAATACTTAGAATTCGTTTTATCATAAGAGTTATAAACTATTAACCTTTACAAAGTCAATTGATAAGCAAATAATAACTTTTAAAATTGCAACCATTACAAGTTAACCTAAATTTTCTTTGTGTTTTTGCAGCAGTTGATTTTTTTTTATGAATTGTTTTATTAAAGTTAATCAATGTGACATGGTTTGTGACAAGTGGGATATCATGTGTTTGAAACCTAAATTTTGTGGTCCTTTTGCGTGTTTGGTATTTTTTTTATATATATATTTTTGTCGAGCATTGACTCAACACGAGAAAACTTATAACTCACACACTCAAATATTGTGTGCTGTAGATTTCAAACTCGGGTTGTCAAGCAACGTCCAAGTTACCTACCGGTTGGGCCAAAAGCCATTAGCTATTTTTTTGGTATATTTATTAAAGTAGTAGTCGTACGTTTCATGAGTCTTTCAATATAAATGACCATAGTCTAATTTGCTTAGTTTAATGTCCCACCGATTTTGATTTTGAACAAAACCAACGTTGACTTGTAGCTTTGACCCCAAGTCTACAAATATGACCGGAGTCTATTCCATATAGTGTGCGTATTTTAAGTATGGTAGGAACTATTTGTCGCGAGAAATATATTTTGTTTGAAAATATCGTATAATGAGTTGATTTTACATTATATATCTAGAGCGTGGACAGTGGACTAAGCTCTCATTTGCTTTAATAGTTTGATTTACGAGGAAGCATAATTTGTACTTGTTGAGAAGTTTTTTATTGTAAAATTTATATTTTGTTATGTTTGAATTCAAGGGAAACTCTTTTCTTTTATTATTTGGTTGAGATGTTAATTTTGTAGGAATTAGGTATTAAAGTACAACAATATCCTTATTATTAAGCTATTAGTTTGAATTAATAAAAAAATTACCTTATTTTCATTAGAGGGTATTTAAGTCCTATTAAATGATAATTACTCAGGAAGTTTAAGTTACTGACCTCCCTACTTAGTAAATTAACTTCCTCACAAATTAAGAAAGTAGAATGGTCAATGGAAGTTTTCTTTGATTTTTAAAATTTTTCCATCCAAACATATCGAATTTTGTCACTTCCTGAGAATTTAAACTTCCATAGTGTACTTTCTTACAACCAAACGGCAAACAAGGGTTGAGGGAAAATAATTTATTGTTTTACTATTATAGTTTAAATATATTATATGTTTTTTTGAGTTTTATTTACAAACTACTTATCAAAAAAATATTTATAAATTAATAAAGTGTTGGTTGAATGATTAATATTTTATTCTTTATGAATTTTGTTTGTCTAATATTAAAATGCCCTTGGGATGAAATTGCTAATTTTCTAATTTTTACTTATTATTAATTATAAAATTTTTGTTTATAATTTTTTCAGCGCTTGGTATTTATATATTTTTTGAGTATCTAACTAATTTAAATTCGAACGAATAAATTCTTGCATATGGCAAAGCTCTCCTTAAGGGAGAAGGAGTTAGTTCTGTTTTACAATGATTAGAAATATCTTCTACGATTTTTTGATGTTAGAGTTGATTATAGTTACGATGAGTTACAAGTTTATTGGTTTATGAATACAATTTGTTATGTCAAAATGATGTAAGCCAAACATACCCAAAATTATATTGTAGTTAGTTTCTTCGCTGACTTCGATATTAGATTATTAACAATATTTTGTGACGCTTGAAAATTATTTACATTTTGGATTGATTAAGAGTTAAAAAAAAGGCACAACAGATTTCTTAATCACAAGTAAACTAATAAAGCATTGTGCTTCGGAATGTCCTTGTCCATTCAAATAAAGCAACAAATATTTCTTTGACAGCAACTAATCCACATATCAGTTTCAATTTCTTTGACAACAACTCATAAGCATATCGGTTTAAGGCTACTTTAACAGTTGACTGTGATATCAATATTGACTCTTCGAACATTTTCGTACACATTATCATTATCACACAGCAGAATAGCCCTTTAAGTCGACTTCATGTAAATGGCAATTGCAATGCAAATACCCGTATTGGCGTTTACTTATTTGCCGTTTAATTTGGTTTGGGTGCAGTGCAAATCACCTCCGTTTGGGTTAGAGCAATGCTTGTCAAGCTTTGCCTGATTTTACTGGTTAAAAGGCAAAGATTTGAATCTATTGGCTTTTTGTATTTGCAATTAAATTGTTTAATAAATTGCTCAATATGCCACAATTTGCTAATAATAATGTTCGCTTGATTTTTAACTTTTTTTTATCTCGTGGCTCAACTTTTTAAAAATTACAAAAAAAGCACCAATTTTATAATTTGTTGAATTTAAGTCACATATTAGGGTTTTTGTTTTCAAATGATAAAGTGATACTAACTACTTGATGTTTGACATAATCTATGTGCTCAAATTGTTGTCTATTTATTTGATATTAGTTTTGGTATTGAAGTTTTATGACTTTATTTGTAAGATTTGATAAAGCAGTCGAGCAAATTGTGCCACCTAATTGGACACAGAAACTGTGCTTGACATCAAGCCATTAGCACTACATCATTATTTGATTGTATTTTTGGACGAAAATTCTAATATGTGCCATAATTACAACAAATCATAAAATTAGTGTTTTTTAAAGAATGAAAAGTTCGGGTCAAATATTAAGATTAAGTCCAAAAAAATCTAATTTTAAAATTGTGGAAATAATTGGATAAAAAATTCTTCGAAAAATAAAATAAATGTTTCCCATGTCAAGAAAAGAGCTGACGCGATAAGGTGGGGGCGAATTATAGTTGAGGCTCAGGTGGGGGTGGGGGAGGGGGATGGGGGTTGAGTAAGACCACAAAATATAGTGGGGGCTAACCTAACATGATTATTTCCGCCCACTTTTTTCGATCTCAATCTTTAATATGCGGAGGTGGTCTAACGGAAAAGAGTACTCTCTTTTTATTTTTTATTTGGGTTTGAGACACTTATTTTTAATTGATTTTGGATATTTCTGCGTCAACAGGCTAACGGCAGCTCTTAGCAGGTGTCGTGGTGAGTCTTTTCCGGTCACCACTGAGCAAAGCAACATTTTACGGCAGAGAGTATTTATCTGCATGATCACGCCCAGCAGAAATACGCCACTATCGGTAGCCCCCGACTCCTCTTTTTGCTAATAAAAAAATCTTCAATATGTGAACAATACGTATGAATATGATAAGGTTTCTTTTCTTATTTTTGGTATTATTATACTATGTATCAACAAAAAAATTGTTTCTGCTCAATTTTTTTTTGTTTGTTTTTCACTTAAATGCCTTTTACAATTTTTTATACAACATTTTATTTGTTGTTAAAATTCGAATTTCTGATCACTTGGTCAATTTAGCATTAAAAACTACTCTAATATTAATGAACTATAGGCACATTGGTATGCCCTTTTATATTTTATGAATGATTTCTAACAATTTTTTCGTGATTTTGAATTTTTCAGATTATAATCATCCTTTGAATTGACTAAAAAATTATTTTTCCAATACAACGTGCTGCTTTGAAGTCGAAGAATATCAGGATGATGAGATCATTAATCTTTTTTTTTAAATATGAGATCATTAATCTTAAACAAGTAATAACACGTTTGGTTTGAATTTTACATGTACTTTATTTAATTTTAAATGAAGCTTTGAAAACATTTTACATGCATACTAACAAAAGTTGACGAAACTATGGCATATACGTCAAATTTATGAATTCTAAAGATTGTACAAAATTGCTCAGTGAAAATCTCATGTTTCATCAATAAATCAAATCCATGGCTTTGTTTAAGTTCTTGTAAACAAAATTCATTTGACTTGGTTATCTACAGGTTTCATAAAATTAACACATCAAACAAAACCTAATTTTAATTCCTTTCCACATTCTCTTCCAATTAAATCCACTCCATCTGTCTAACCATTAATGGATAAAAAGGGTGAAAAGATAAGAAAGAAAAGATAAGTGGCATCATAGGCCTATATATGGCTATTCATAAAAGTAATTTGGTTGCTTTACATAAATATGTCCCATTTGCCGCACGGGAAAAAAGAAACCAACAAGATGATAACAATGCTTTAGCTAAAAGAAAACCTGAGTGCTTGGTGATAGTTGATAACGTGTACATCATGAATATCCTTGGTTATATTGCTGGATCATGTATTTTCATGTTGATTAAATTGAAATCCAGGAGTGTCCCACTTTGGCTACCACCTATTAGGTATAATGCGGGTAGAATGATTTTTGTTACCCGCACGAATACAAATGAAAGTATACACGGAATGAGTGTGGTAATACCCTTCTATCCATCTACTAGAGCCATTCAACATGTTCAGTAGTCAGTATAAGAATGCTCGGTTTAGAAGTCTGGTTGGGGAAGACTGTAACACTATGGGTTAAAAAATAGTTGCTACAAGTCGTTTATCAGTTCTTGGAAAAAAAAAAAAAAAACTCACTGTGGATGATCAGCATCCAAGTAGCTAGCCAGTGAATCAAATCATTTTTGTCCGTAGGTCTCCGCTATCTGGAAGTCCCTGTATTTCACTTTCTGCTAGTTGCGTCTTGACGCCACTGTCACAGAAACATGAAGTCATTGCAACAGTCCAACCCAGTTTGCATTTTTTAGAAAGATATAATGCAAATTTGATACAACGTATATTAGCTAGGCAATTCAGAAGCTAGAAAAATTACAGTGTATTGCCAAAAACAGAACCTAAGAAACACAAGGGCGTTTGCCAAGCTCTAAAACAAAAGTAACGAACACGGAATTCACTTCGGCTATTTGGTTGCAAACTACAAGCATGTATATAGTTGATTGATGCAGAAAACAGACTGACCATGGAAAAGGTTAATAGAGGGGTTCTGATTTTCGACTCATAAAGCTCTTTCCTCTGAAGTAGCTTCAGCAGCTAGCTGACCAATACTGGTCCCTGCAATGTATCCCCCAGACCATGCATTCTGCAAAATGAAAAATTGAAGTTCCACTGACATGGCAAATAACGTTCAAACCATAATCTGGCTGTAGGCTACTAAATTTTCCCTATAAAGAGGATATTCACAAAAATTTGTTGAGGGTCACAATAATTGAAATAATTAACTATTTTATTGCTAAATTATGCAAAACAGTAACTTTTTCATAGCGCCTGCTACATTTGATATTTTTGTGCATAAGAGACCATTTGACGCACCTGGAAATTGAAACCACCAGTAACTCCATTGACATTCAGTACCTGTGCATAATTCAATTCCTGAGTTTGCATAGATTGCTAATTCAATCTGATTTTATACATGAGCATGATATTGGAAATGCAGAAAACTCAGCAAATAACTAACAACTCTAAGATCATTACCTCTCCAGAAAAGAAAAGATGAGGACATTGCTTTCCATTGTTTTCAAGGAAATCTTCACAAGGAAAAAGCAATTAAATTAGATCTCTAACAATCACAAAATTTTGCACATGTGTGCATGTCTGTGTGTGTGTGAGAGAGAGAAAGAGACAACCTCAGATAAGGGAACACCTCCCGCGGTGACGAATTCATCCTTAAATTGACCCTAAATTGAGAAAAAAAGAAAAACTTACTAATTCAAGAAATAGTAACAATATAAATAAACCACGTGAAGAGTTGAAAATGTGGAAGTTCACCTTTCCTGTTACTTGAAAAGTGCAATGCTTTAAAAGATAAGAAACAGAATTGATAGAGTCATTTGATATGGACGCCCAGAGAGTATCTCCAGTCAAACCCTAAATGTAATGACAAAAAAAGAATGTTAACATTCTTACGTCAAAGCAACAAGATGTAATAAATTGATTAAAAAATGACAAGAACCTCACGATCCAATATGTATTTCCAAAATCTCTTTGTAAGACCAAATTCAGAAGGCCACGAATTAACCACTTTATGCCTCTGCAAACAAAAACAAGAAGTGAATATCCAAGCAAGATGACTAAAAAATTAATAAAAAAGGAAGAAAAATGCCATTTGCATGGTACATAGTGAAAGCTACGAAATGGTATACAATTAGGTTTTTCCCGAAAATCACAGAATTAGGGTTGGCATTTGGCGGTTGGACTGCGTCCATGTCAAATTCTAACAATGCATGTCAAAAGTGCTATATTTTAGGATTACTATTATGTCCATTTGCTAAATTATTTGAATACCACTAAATTATCTATGCGTGACAATCCAGAAAGCAACTTTTGCACCCATAGAATTTCCCACATTATTATATTTCCAGAGTAATTAAAACCAACATTCACTATCTACAAATCTGAGCATACTTGAACTTAGCATTAGAAACTACAAGCTTTACAAAAACAATTAACATCAGATAAAAGATCACCGCAAATTTATGCTTGTGTTGACCAAGGGTTGATTTCACTGCTTCCATATTCAAATCAGAGAGTCAAGTATCAAAGTAGATGTACCTTTGTAGGCTGAACTAAACAGATAACGAGCCCCCCAAGCAGA
>CAODLS010506529.1:0-37219 GCA_948243855.1 Flueggea neowawraea
AAGGATGGAGAGAAAATTAATTTTGCTAGGATAATTATTCACTACATGCATGGCAAGATTTTGAGCTTTGACTCAACAAGATATGGTGAACAAATGAACAAGAGTGGACTTCCTTATTGCACTCTCATCACATTGTTGTGTCAAAAGAAAGGTATTTCTCTTAAGGCCTTTAAAGGGAAAGAGATGCCTAAGAGTTGGGAAGTTACATCCAAGAATATCAATCTTATGGGATTTGTGAATACCATGAATAGAGGATGGATTCCAACAAAGCTAAAAAGAAATGGAGATGAAATTCTAAATATGGATGGATTGGTTTCCATTTTTAAGGGTGGTCAAGATCCAAAAAATGAAAATAGCAATTAAGAAGAAGAAGAACAAGATGCTCCTAGACCGTCTATGTCATAAGATAAGCCAAGAATATCAATAAGTTTTGATGCTCCTAGGATGCCATTTGATCCTTCATATTTGGCTTCATTTGAGAAAAGATTTGAAACTTGGGAGAATAGGTTTGGATCTTTGGATACAAATTATTTGGCTATGAACTTAAGAATGAAAAATTGGGGAAATCTTCATTTCCAAAATGTTCAAGAGCAAAATGCAAGATGGAGCAATTTTGAAGGTCAATTGCACAACATAAGTGGCCAAATAGGTTCTTTGGGTACTATGAATGAGTTGGCTACTATGTTTCAAAGATGGAACCCCAATCCTTCTCAAGATCCTCCCTCCGGAATGATCAAGCATGAATTTTACTTCAAAGCTTGAAAGGCCAAACATTTCAAAATCATGCACCTTTCTCACTTTAGCTTGTATAACTATGACTTGACTTATGTCTTTTTTTATGTTATTATGTTTGGATGCTTTATGTTTGATGCCTTAATTAATGGTTGGATGTTGTGATGTTTGGATCCTATTTTGGTTTGTTATTTTTCTTCCTTGTTATACTATGTGCTACTTTGCCAAATTATTGATTATTAGCCCTTTTTTTTATTGATGTCAAAAAGGGGGAGAAAATAAAACATTTGAGAAAAATGGGAAAATGAATTTTATTTGAAAAAGGGGAAGAGATTGAAAAAGAAAGAACAGTGGGAAAAATAAATTTCATTTAAAAAAAATTTTAAGGAGAGAAATTCTTTGGTATAAAAGGAAAATTTTTAATTGGTAAAAAGAGAGAAATGCCAAAGTATTTTTAAACAAAGATTAAGGAGGTGAAATTGTTCAAAATGATGCTTTGGAAAATATTTTCATTCATGGAATATTAGAGATATTTTTTGGACTAACAAATTTTATCCAAGACAAGGCTTAATGCCTTGATCAAATTTTTATCACACATGATAGGTACAAACTTGGGAAAATTCATTTCTTCCTGAGTTTTGTCATCAATAAAAAGGGGGAGATTGTTGAACCAATGGTGGTTCACATTTATTTCCCTCTGTGTTTTGATTAATGTACAAAACTTATTAAGATTGATTTTAAGAAAGAAGATAAATCCAATATCAAATATGATCAAGAAAAGTAAAGAAAAACATGGTGGCACATTTAAGAGTCGACCCATGACTAGTGTGAGTCGACCGATGCATGAAAAATTCACTTGAAGATGTTCCAGGCCTTGAGTAGTCGATTAGTGCATTTGACGAGTCGACTAGTGGAAGAAATTCACTGGTGAGTCGACTCACATAGTTGGGTAGTCGATTCATGGTTATTATGATTGCCCAATTTGACTTGAAACGACATATGGGTGCACGTTCGTTCACATCCAAGACAACGGTCATTTAATGAGTACTTATCTTCAATAGTCGGCCGGTGATTATGGCGAGTTAACTAACCTTACGAGAATTACCTTTAGGAGTCGATTCATGACTTCAGTAGTCGACTAGTGAGATCTGACAACTTCAAAATATCAACTTGATTAATTTCCAATGGGTCTCTACACTATTCCAATGGCTAAATCAAATTCAAGGGTGTCTCAAACACTATAAATAGAGGCTGGAAGGACATAAGAAATCACCTAACTCTTTGGTATATCAATTCTTTATTTGGTGCTCAAATATTAGCTTTGTTGTGTGTATTCTTGCTTTATTCATCTACTTCAAAATCCCACCACTTTGATACTCATTTGTAATCAGTTTAAGAGTTATGTAAACACAGTTGTGTGAGTTATGAAAGTGAAATCAAGGGGGTGATTGCATAATTTCCACTTGGTTTTTAGTTGAACCAGAATCAACTAGTTATAAAGGTGAAGTTCCCACTTAGTTTGAAATTGGTTTGTTGTAAGGAAGAGCCTTGGTGGCTAGTATAGTGAGACTCAAGCAAAGAGCTTGAAGAGTGGACGTAGGCACCGAGAATTGGCCGAACCACTATAAACTTGTATTTGATCTTTCTCTTTCCTTTTCATTTACTTGAGTTTACTTTCCCTAGCACACACACACACACACACCATTGTTACTAACTATTTGTTTAAGTGTTGTGGTTTTGCAAGAAGGTAAAAAAAAAAGAGCCAATCACTCTATTCACCCCCTCTAGAGTGATTCTTGTGTCTTCAATACTGATCTAAGCACATCCATGAGCATTGCAGTCCTCGTTCTCTAGCAAGACATGCCTCGTCAAACTACAATACCATATACTATGGGAAAATGAGCAATAACACAAGCTCACCAAAATTTGATATATCAAAAAAGACATATCATACCAAAACAAATCTGACATGGGACCAATATCAAAATCATATGTGGACTCCGCCACTAGATCATATTTGGACTCTACCACTAATCAATATACGTGGACTCTGCCACTAATCAATTTCACATCACGTGTCAGGCGGGGACACATAGCTAATGACATCCCTGGTACATGGGATTTCTCAATGCATTGGTATACCAAAGATTACATTTACCCCCGTAACAAAGGTGTCCTGAGTCAGAGTAATTAAACCATAATTTTTACAGAAAACGTAAACGTAAAACAAACAGATAGTACCGCCAAATCATGAAATAACTGATTTCATAAATCAAAGGGCAAAATAAAATAAACAATCTTTATTTCATAGAAACAGAATACTCATTACAGAAAAATAATTTTTCCTAATTATTGATCAAAATACTCATATAAGCCAAAATATTTATTTCAAAAAGTGATAACCATTTCAAAATTTCTGGTAATACTCAAGTAGTATTCCAAAGGAAAGTTTTTCACATAATTCAGATTTTTATTAGGATTTACCAATCCTTTAGTTATTCCATATTACATCCTATAGTCGTAGCACAACAGAAACACATATAGGTTAGAAGATGCAACCTATGTGTTTGGAGCTGTCATTTCACTCACCTAGATATCCAAGCTGAATGACCCAATCACGTACCACTAGAGCTGACTAACCTTAATGACTAGGATACACAGTTGAAACAATTATCAAAGCAAAGTCAAAGATATGATGTTGTTACTGTGGCAGTACCCAAAATGCATAATAATACTATGCATACATTGACCCAAAGGAATCCATTCGAATGAAGATCTAAAGCCTTCACCTCGAAAATCGAACATCTCGAAAGATTACATATCAGATCCCAAATTTATTCTCAAGTCCTTGAACATTTCGGAATACTGAAATTACTCCAAATTCCATTTGGATCTCTAGAATACAAAATTTCAAACTTGGTCCTCAACTGGAAAATTATCCAAATAATCCAACTTTTGATTCAACTGATAGAAATCGAATCTAAACACCCAAATTGGTTCTAATCAATCTCAGGAACTCAAATCTATAATTGGCTTCACCAAAAACCTCAAAATCAACACAAATTCAGTAAAACTGAACCTAACCCTAGTCCAAACAATAACTCAACAAATCTCGTGATTCAAGACTTGAATCATGTTCATATAGCTCCTATCTAACCCATTCTAGTATCCTTTAACATCAGATCATCAATAATCATCCAAAAATGAAACCATAAATCAATTCATCCAAAAACAAAACCACCAATCAAAAGTATGAAAGATGAATCAAAAACAAGAAAAGAGTAGCAATATTACCTCCTAAGATGATTAGGAATGTTGGGTGAGCAATGAGGAAGAGAGAGAATTGATATGTGAGTGAGAGTCAGTGAAAAATATGAATGATGAATGAAATGGTCGAGGTTTGAGTTTGAATAGAAAATACAGGCTCACGTACATTAATATGGAGTTAAAGTACGTGAGGAGCAATCTCACGTACGTTAAAAACAAGTTCATGTACGTTATCGGGGTCAAAATTATGTTCTGAAGCCTTAGGCCCGACCTCACTTATGTTACACCAAAACCTTACGTACGTGAATCTTGAAGAAGGCCAGCTCACATACGTAAGACCAACAACTCACATACGTAAGTGCATTTTCCAGCTCACGTACGTTAGGCTCAATGCTTACGTACGTGATAAGCTTCACAGCCCACTGACTCAACGTTTGTCGATTCCGAACTTGTCCCGAATCCTTTCCAAGCCTTAACAACATCTAACCTTACTAAAATTGTAATACCCAGTCAGATTTTTGATAGGAATCTCGGTAGCTTTCCATTCTGGCCTGGTTTGATCTATGTTGTTTGGAGTGTTGAATGAGTGATTAATGGTTTTGAATGGGATCACTTGAGTGAACATTATGGTGTTACTTGAGTGCGATGAACCATGGATCACTCGAGTAAGCCATACGACGTTACTCGAGTGAAATGAGGCTTGGATCACTCGAGTAATCCCAACATCTGAGTTGGTATTACTCGAGCAAGAAGGTTTGTTACTCAAGTAAGGGGTGTGTCACTTGAGTGAGCTAGTATGTCACTCGAGTGGGCTATGCCAATTTTTTACGAACGACGTCGTGTGGGCAGGGGTCTATAAATACCCTCACCCAACTTGTTCGACCTCAATCTCTCATTTCTCACTCAAATCACTCTCCCTTCATCTAGAAATCATTTTCGGATGTGGTTCTTCCTTCCTAGATGTTTATTAAGGTAAGATTGTGTTTCTATACCTCTTTTTTTCATCATTTATTCAAGATTTCTCATATTAGGGTTTTGAATAAATGCTATGGGTTCGGATTCGGGATGAATTTATTAGAATGAGTGTTAGGGGTTGTTTGGGGTTACTAGATCGTGTTGTTGGAGTCTAGAAACATTTAGGTTAAGCTTGAAATCATAAGGATTGAGGATGTTCATAAATGGGTTTGAGTTATCTTATTTTTGGTCGATTTTGAATGATTTTGAGTTGTTATGATGGATTCAATCATAGATTAATGTTCACGAGATTGATTATAGACAATGTGGGTGTTTAGGCATGATTTTCATTGGTGAAATTGAGTGGATCAAAATCTGGAAATTGGCTTACTCGAGTAAGCTAGTGTGGCTGTCACTCGAGTAAGCCAAGTAAGTCACATAGGTTGTCACTCGAGTAAGCTGTGGTTTTGGGGGACCAAAGTTGTAATTTTTGTATTTTGGTGATTTCTAAGAGTTAGAGGACTAAATTGGAGATTTTAACTACTGGAGGACTAGTAGGACCCTTTAAGGACTGATTGGTAAATTTTAAAAGTTTGGAGACTAAAAAGTAATTTTACATTTGTCGGGACCAAATTATAATTTTGCGTAAATTTCAGATTATGGGCCTAAGGTGAGAGATTCCTTTTTGATATAGGTTTTCAGTGTCCTCGAGCATTCAACATCTGCATTTGCATATGATGCATACAGTATTGTCACAGTACCACATTTTGACATTTGTTGTGTTTGTGTCTGTATCTGTATCTGTTTCAGCTTCTTGTGCCTGCCAGCATGACCAGTCACCCGCTAGTACGTTTGACTGGATCTTTCGCATCTGATACCAGGTGAGTAATATGACAGCTTCAGACACATAGGCTGTGTCTTCAAACTCTGTATAGTTTTTGCTGTGTCTGGCTATGATTTGAAACCGGACTAATAATTAAATGAGCTTATTAATAATCAGACTTATGTGATTATTAATAACAACCATTTGATCTTATATATATATATATATATATATATATATATATATATTATATTTATTAGTATATATATGTAAATATTTTTCTGTGAAAATGGAATTAAAATTTTTGATCTGCATGCTTGTCTGTTAATATTATTTGTATATAATATTCTGATATGGGACACCTAGCTACAGGGTATGTAGTCTTTGGTATACCAATGCTTTGTCAATGCCTTAGTTATCGGGGTGAAGGGGTGACCATGTATTTGGCCATATTCATGCTATATTCTATCTGGTGGCACAGTCCACACTATTATCTGTTTGTTCTGGTCCCATATTCTGACTATATATATATACTTCTGATATTGTCTGACTACATGTTTGTTCTGGATGCGAACGTTTTGAAAAAAAGAAAAGTTTTCTGAATGCTTCTACGTATGTAATGTGTATACTATATAGAATATACGTATACATGCATGCGGTATTTTAAAATTGTTTCAAAACGGTGTTTGTGAGGTCAGAGCCGCTCTAAAGTGTTATTTCCTCACTAGGGATTCTTACCCCTTTTCTCCTTTTGTCTATTTGTAAACCTATTTTCCAGATGACACTTTTGACGCTCAGCAACTATTAGGCACCTCGTCCTCAGTGAGGCATTCTTGATATTAGTGAGTGCCCCCTCATTCAGGCTCTACTTTTATTTTGTTGTTAGAGCTCCACATCAAGTTGTTATTGAGTTATTGGGTTGCATTTTGTATTTTGGTTACTGATTTTATTTATAACAGTATTATATATATTTTGATGATATTCTGTTATATTTATATTGATTTCTTATAAATGGTTTATATTCAATAAATGTTTTGATAAACAAATATTTTGGGTAGAATGTATGTATCTTCAAGGCTTGTGCGAGATGGGCCAAACTTCTTCAGACGGTTCACCTCGTACACAGGTCATGGTCTAAAAACGGGTCATGACAAAAATAATATCATTAACATCCTCAAACCCTAGATCAATACCTCAGATATTAAAGATTAGAATCGAAACTAAATGAAGCAAATCAGGACTGGTCGGAATGCTACAGAAGATAGGTCGGAATTGGACGAGATATTACAATATCCCATAAGAAACATGGTGTAGAGCATCTACTGAGTTGACTTACTAGGGGCCGAGAAAAATGACACTCTCTACTGAATTGGATGCCTCAATGAGCACTAAAGTTTTGATGAAACAAACACTGATTAACCTGAAATGTTAAAGGAAGGGGTGAGTAAAACTCACTGAGGGATAAAACTCTAGATTGCCTCTGTGGCTCATATAAGCCATTTTAAAAATAGTTTGAAAATACCACATTCAGGTATACACTTATATATAAATATACACGCCAAATACACATAATAATATTTCTGAAAATCATTTTGAAATCGTTCACATTAAATAATATCAAAAATATATATTTATATAGCAGAGTCAGATAATGGGACTAGAAGCAGATAGAATCAATATTGTGGACAACCCACCAGACAAAAAATTACGTGTGTCGCCAGATAGGTCAGTCAGGTCAGATCAGACCTTTCATTAATTGTCATGTCGGCAAGAAATGTGTCCATGACAATAGAGGTGACACTCTTACGTGACACTTTATGTCCAGTCTATCGACTTTTCGGGCCAAAGTGACCTTCTTGAAGCAAAAAGAAAACAATAGTGACTATTGTGTAGTATTTTTTTCTTTTATGACCAAACTTGAGCAAAGTGAAAACTTCTGTGACCATTGTTATAATTAACCCCAGTGTGGTACTGTGACAATACTAAAGACATGATATGTAAATGCAGATCTAAACCCACAATGTCGTCAAAAAATCTATTGCAATAGAATATCTAACCCACTCGCCAAAAATCAAAATTCTCAAAAATTACAAACTAGTCCCTCAACTTTTGAAAAATTACACCTTAGTCCCTAAGTCCTTGACAAATTGCAAGTTAGAACCAAACACACAAACATTTACCAATCACTCCCTAAATTTTCTAAAATTTACAAATTAGTCCTCCAATTGTGGAATTGAATCTCAATGTGCCATCAAAAGAAGCATATGAAGTTCACTCTCCATCCAACTCAAAAGCTTGATCTCAAAGTATAAATTCACATTTAGCATAGCATCACATTTTTGCATTCATATCATCTTTTTTCTCTATGTAAATTTTTCTCATACTTTCCTTTGATATGAACGTCTTGATTTGTAATGCTTTGGTATTTTATAGCTTTGTAATTGATCAATGGCAAAAAGGGGAAGTTAAATCAGAGTTTGTGTTTGTGGTAAATGAGAATTGTGTTGAATGTATGTATCTAACTATGTGACAAGGTTTTGAACCTTCATCAATCAATCTTTTGTTTTCCATTTATTGAGTTTAAAAACAGGTGCACAAACTTAGGGGGAGTGCAAACTCTTTAGTGGTTTTCTCATTATGAAAAACCCTTCTAATTTTTGATGATTTGCAAAACGAATGCAAAGTTAAGCAACACATGTTAACGAACCATTAACACACGTTATTGGTTCCATATTCACACTGGCTCCAAGACAAAATGGCATCAACGCACGAATATGGTATTAATGCACGGATATTCCAGCTTGATTTTCCTAGGGAACGCACTTAAGCGCGCTAATGATGAATAACGCACGTTGAAGGTATCTCTACTTTTTTGGAACGTATTCAAGTGGAATATGGAAGCGCTAATGACTCAAGAACGCACAGATTTGAGCTCTTGAATATCATTATAGGGCGTTAATATGGATTAAGGCACGTTGTCGAAGATACACTTTAGACTCACCAAACCTGCATCGAAGCTGTTAAGATGGTTGTCACGCTAATGGTTGGAGAACTTCCGTTGATGAGTAAAGGTTTCATTTTTAAATACATTCAACAACGCACGTTGGTAAGCAACAACGCGCGTAGTCGGTGTATTGATCAGAAAATGAAAATCTAATACGCTCCTTGGGAATTTAAATATTTGAATATTCATTTGTACAAGAATGTGTCAGAATCAAGAAGAGAGCTTTGAAGTCGATAACGCACGTTAACGTTTTAACAAGGGGAATTGATAAAGTTATCAAGACATGCTGATGATCTTCAAGGCACATTGATGAAAGGTGTATGTTCGACCAAAATATATGAAATGTCATTAAAGCATGCTGATGAGTTATAACGCACTTTGATCATCTTCTGGGTATTTGAAGAACTTGCGTTAATGTCTATGACACACGCTGATGCCTATGACGTCAATTAAAATCAAAATGTTGCATCTCTCTCTTAACGACTATTTCAAGGATTGGAACGACTACATTTGGGAGCCTATCTATAAATAGAGTCGTCCAAGATAGAAAAGACAAAAGAGACTTTTCAAGAGTGTCCCCAAGCTTTGCTAGTTTGATTTTTGACTTTCTCTCTCCTTGAGCTTTCTTGCATTTGTATACCAACTGAGCTTTGATTTGCTTTTTTGTCATTGAGTTCATGTGAGATATTGTTGTTAACATATTGAATACACTTGTAATCAAGTTTTAGTGTTAAAGTTTGGGAGTAATATAAGTTTTTTTGTTAAAGCCTTGAAAAACAAGAGTGGTTTCTAATGATCCTTAGAAACTATGATTGGTTTTCTTACTTTGGCATGAAAACAAGTGTGTAAGAAGGTTTCCTGTAAGCCTACAAAACAAGGACTTGTAACAATTTTCCTCCACCCGAAAGTGAGGAAGACTTAATGAATTCAAACTCTCTAGTGACCTAGAGGAATGAGCGTAATTCAAAGCGGACTGAACCACTATAAATCGAGGACTTCTTTCTTCTATCCCTTCATCTCTTTACTGTTTTCTTTTTCATTCATTGTGGATGTATATTGGATTTAGCTTCAGTTTTTATTTTTGATATATTATGCAAAAGGTTTCCAAAAGTTTTTCAAATTTATATCTTAAATCCAATTCACCCTCCTCTTGGATTGTCAAATTAGGATTTCAATTGGTATCAGAGATAAGGCTCAATATTTCAAGGTCTAACAACCTAGAATATACGATCCAAAATAGCATCCATGGGAGACATATCTAGATATAAAGGTTTGGCTACTAACCAGGCTTCTTTCTTTGATGGCAGTGATTATGTGTACTGGAAGACGCGGATGATGGTCTTCTAAAGGTGTGAAGCTGAAGAAGTGTGGGATGTAGTAAGACAGGTCCCTATATTCATGTGAAGACTGTGGATGGAAAGGAAGTCTTCAAACCAAAAGCCGAGTGGACAGACCATAACAAGAAAATAGTTTTCTACAACAACAAGGAAATGCACATCTTGTTTTATGCCCTGAGAAAAACGTAATTCAACAAAGTTCATCAGTCTTCTACCATTCACGATATTTGGAGAACCTTGGAGATAACCTATGAAGGGACTTCACAAGTGAAAGAAAACAAAATATCTCCCCTTGGTCATAAATATGAGTTGTTTAAGATGAAAGAAGGAGAAGGAATCTAAGAAATGTTTTATAGGTTTAACGACATTCTGAATGGATTGAAGGCACTTGGAAAGACCTACTCAAACTCAAAACTTGTAAGGAAGGTTTTAAGAGCATTAACAAAATCTTGGGCATCAAAAAAGGATGCAATATTGGAAGTTAAAGATCTCAATACCTTGCCTTTGGAAGAACTGTTGGGTTCATGAAGATGAAGAACAAACTTTGAAAGGTGATAGAAGGAGAGGATTGGCTCTAAATTCCAAAGTAGTTAAAGAAACCAAGGATGAAGAAGATTAGGACAATGATGAAGAGATGGTTATGTATGCTAGAAGATTTAAACGCTTCATGAGGAAAAATAAGCCACGGAAGAAGAACAATGATCAAATCTCAAAGGAGGACTCACAAAGAGACTAAAAGAAGGATTTTAGAAAGGAATTCAAGAAGGACAAATCAATTATTTGTTACAAATGTAATAGACCTAGCCATGTAAAGCAAGAATGTCCTCTTGCCAATAAATTCTCAAAGTTCTCGAATAAAAAGAATGGAAAGGTTATGAAAGCAACATGGAGCAATAGTGAAGACAACAGCTCCGAAGAGGATGAAGAAGTGAAAGATATAGCGAATTTATGTCTAATGGCAAGAGAAGATGAACACTTAAGTGATAGTGGAGATGAAGTAATCGAAAACTTTATTCTTGATGAACTACATGATGCATTTGATGACTTGCATGATGAATTTCAAAAATTAGGTGTCAAATATGTTGCTTTTAAAAAGGAGTTCAAATGAACTTGACATGGAGTTGAATGCTTTAAGAAAAGAGAAAATGGTTTTGTATGAAGAGAACTTGCTTTTGAAGAAAGAGGTTGAAAAATTTTCCAACATTGCCTACAACCTTACAAATGGGAAAGAGAATCTTGAGAAACTTTTGGGTTCTCAAAGACAATATCTTTCCAAGCATGGCTTAGGCTACAACTATTTTACACCAAAAAATTTTAGTAAGACAAGGAAACTTTATAGATAAAGCATGATTATATTGCGGTGTTAATGGAAATTTTGCTTCTTCATACAAATTGAGACAACATAAGAACGTTGGGACAAAAATGATTTGGGTTCCAAAAGGAACAATCCAACCTAACATAGCAAAAACTAAGCTAAGTGGACCCAAAAACATTTGGCTACCAATTTCAAAAGCTTGACATTTCTTTGAAGGTATGTATGAGAGCAAGAGCAAAGAAGAACATGTGTTATCTTGATAGTGAATGGTCTCACCAACATGATAGAAGAAAAGACAATGTTCACATTTCACCTAAAAATGGAGGCTATGTTACATTCAATGATATTAGGAAATGCAAGATAGTGGGTGAAGGTAAGGTTGATAAGTCCCCTAAGCCAACCATTGATGATGTCTTTCTTGTTGATGGATTAAAACACAACTTGTTGAGTATAAGTCAGTTTTGTGATAAAAATTGTAGAATTGTTTTTGAGCCTACTAAATGTGTTGTATATGATGATCATGATGTTGCTTTGTTTGTTTGTTCTAGGCTTAATAATATATATGATGTTGATTTGTTTGACTCTAAAGCCTTCAATGAAAAATGCCTAGTTTTTGTGAACAATGATTCTTGGTTGTGGCGTAAGAGATTAGGACATGCTAGTATGCATATGATTTCAAAATTGAGCAAGCATGATCTAGTTAATGTTGGAATCTGTGACACCATACACACAACGAAAAATATTTTTCTTCACAAACTCCAACAAGGATCTAAGAAATTCGATAAAACAGACTAAGAAATATGTGTTTACCTCGTTTTGATGAAACAAGAACAAAAGGATGTTGTTTGGTTTAAGTCGTAGATGCTGCAGGATGCGAATACCCTCTACTGGTATCCACATGACTGATGAAGTGTGCTAGCACCAAATGTTTGAGGACACTCTCAAAAATAAAACCTTGCTAGTTTTCTCTCTTGTTTAAGTGAAGAAGATGACAATTAGATGAATAAAAAGGGACGGCTAGGGTTCAACATAAGCATACTTATAGACCCCAATAAACCCTAGTCCTAGTCTTACTAAGAGATCTAATTCTAGTCTCAATAGAATTTGGTTACCGTAGTTCAAGAAGAATAAACTACCTCAATACTTATTCTTCAATAAATAAAAATCCGACCATATTTTATTTCATAAATAAAATATAAATTCGGCCCAATTATTTATTTCATAAATAAATACTATTTGCTTATTTCTTTTGTTGACCATGTCAAAACTCCTTAGTTGACTAAGTCAAAGAACCCATTTCTTTTGTTGACTAAATCAAACAAAATATTTTGACTATGCCAAATGAATTTTAATTTGTTTTAAAACTATTATAAAATAAATTATTTCATCATAAAATAATAGCAAGAAACATCATAAAATATATAGCACAGTTTGTGAGTATATGACCCTATAGGTCTGCTCAATATTGGCAGTAGGCCCAAATTACCATTTAGGCCCACAAGTCATAAGCGGGCTCTAGCAAGTCATTATGACTACCCAACTTGAGCGAATTCGATGACTTAACAAAACCTAATGCACAGTTCGATATTTAATCCTTTTGTCACTCGATATCTCGATTAAGCATAAAGCATGGTTCATGTCATCTTTATATAACTTAACCAAACTTTTTTTGATACCCAAGTAGACTCACCAAAACTAATGATGTTGATAACCCCTATCAGTTTCACTCGAGCATGACCATGCATTTCATCAGTCCTACTTGTCAAGTGGCTAAGAGATATCTCACTCAAATAAGAGCGGGACAAATTCCTTCACTGTCACTCACATTCCTCCACATGATTTATTATGCATCCAATTATAGCTTGTATTACCATTCTATTACGGATGATACTGAACTATATCAAAACATAAAGATCCTCATGTAGGAATCAATTGTGAATTCAGGTCGAAAGGCTCAAATATCACTACTGCGAAAAGAAATACTTATGACATATATTCCATGTAGTATTTCTCATAGTGGGTCAGTCTAATATCATTTTCCCATCAAGTATCTATGTTCCGATTAACATCTCATGTCCATAATCAGTAAAACATGATAATTTCTCAGAGTGCATACTAGTCTTTAACTCATTATCATTCCCATGATAATGAACGGCCAGGGAAAATTTAGAATAGTGTTATTTTATCTTAAGGTTTTACTATCAAGTCATGCACTTGATAACATGAGACAAAATCAACTATTCATGGATACTTTTATCAAGTTAATGCATTACAAAAAAATGATAAAATATATGCCAAAATGAAAAACCTCATATTTATTAAATAACAATATAAATGAAAATGTACATATGATTGGGCTAGGGCATATCAGTAACAGTTAAAGGATTGCCTAAGCTCCAATATGAGAATGATTTAGTGTGTGAAGCATGTGTCATGGGAAACCATTCGAAGTCCTCATTTCAATGCAAGAACATCATTTCAACATCTAGACCATGTGAATTATTGCATATGGATTTATTTGGTCCCATGAGCACTTTGAGTCTAGGGGAAAACATATTGTTTTGTCATAGTAGATGATTATTCTAGATTTACTTGGGTATTTTTTCTTGGTCACAAGAATGAGGCATTTCATGCATTCATGTCATATAGAAAAAAGGTCCAAAATGAAAAAGGAACATTATTACTTCCATTAGCAGTGATAGAGGAACTGAGTTTGTATGTGAGCCATTTGAATCCTATTGTGAGAAGCAAGGCATTAATCATGATTTTTTTGCTCCAAGGACCCCACAACAGAATGGTGTTGTTGAAAGAAATGATATGACTCTTCAAGAAATGGCAATGACCATACTTAGTGAGAACAACCTCCCCAAGTATTTTTGATCTAAGGCGGTTAACACCGCAAGCTATATAGTGAATAGGGCATACATCCGATCCATACTCAAAAAGACCTCTTATGCATTGTGGAAAGGTAGGCAGCCCAACATTTCATATTTTCATGCATTTGGATGTAGATGTTATGTTCACAGCAATAGAAAAGAAACCTTAGGAAAGTTTGATCCAAAATTCGATGATGGCATTTTCCTTGGATATTCATCCATAAGCAAAGTTTATAGAGTGTATAACAAAAGGCTTGAGAAGGTTGGGGAGTCAATTCATGTTATTTTTTATGAAACTAACAATTCTACTTCTAGAATATTGGATGATGGTGATCTAGGCCCATATATTGGAGACAAGTTGAAGGACTTGGAATTGAGTGACAAAAATGATGAATCAACACAACAAGGGAAAGATGAGGTGAAAGATAAGGAACCAACAGAATTGCCAAGAGAATGGAGATATCCAAAGCACCATCCAAAAGAACAAATTATTGGAGATACTCCAAGGGATGTTCACACTAGAACTTCAATTCAGCATGCTGCAAATTTTGCCTTTATATCTCAAATAGTTCACAAGAACGTGAATGATTCATTAGAGGATGAATATTGGATTCAGTCTATGCAAGAGGAGTTAAGCCAGTTCACAAGGAATGAAGTTTGGGAGCTAGTTCCTAAACTGGCGTAGTAATGGTAATTGGAACAAAATGAGTGTTTAGAAACAAAGAAGATGAAGAAGGAAAGGTTGTGAAGAACAAATCCACAGTTGTTGCACAAGGATATCTACAAGAATAAGGTATTGATTTTAAAGAATCCTTTGCACCGGTGGCAAGACTTGAAGCAATCAGAATACTATGTGCTTATGCATGTTTCAAAGACTTCAAGCTGTTTCAAATGGATGTGAAGAGTGCATTTTTGAATGGATTTATCAAAGAAGAAGTTTATGTGAAACAACCACATAGATTTGAAGACCATCACCATCCAAATCATCATGTCTTCAAGTTGAAAAGGCATTATATGTGTTAAGGCAAGCTCCTAGAGCTTGCTATGAAAGGTTAAGCCAATTTCTCTTGAAGAATGGTTTCAGTAGAGGTAAAGTAGATAATACCTTGTTCATTAAACATAGAAATGATGACTTGCTTTTAGTACAGATTTATGTTAATGATATAATATTTGGTGCTACTAACCTATCTTTGTGTGATGAGTTTTATGAGTTGATGCAAAAGGAATTCAAAACGAGCATGATGGGAGAGCTTAGTCACTTTCTTGGATTGCAAGTTAAGCCAACAAATGATGGAATCTTCATCAATCAAAAAAAATTCATCAATGACATGCTAAAGAAATATGGAATGGAAAGTGAAAAGCCCACTGCAACCCTAATGAGCACAACTACAAAACTCACCAAAGATGAGAAAAGTAAAGAAGTAGATGAAAAGCTTTACGGAGGTATGATCGGATCACTTCTTTATCATACAACAACTTGACCTGATATTATGTTTAGTGTATGTCTTTGTGCTAAGATTTCAATCATGTTCTAGAGAGTCCCATATAAAAGTCGTTAAACGAATTTTTTGGTACTTGAATGAAACCAAGAATGTTGGCCTATGGTACCCAAAGAATGATGGCTTTGATTTAGTTAGCTATAATGATGCTAATCATGCAGAAAGCCAATTAGATAGGAAAAGCACATCAGGTACTTGTCAATTCTTAGGAAATTCACTTGTATCTTGGTTTTCAAAGAAGCAAAATTGTGTTGCATTGTCTACAAAACATTTCAAAAATTCCAATCAAGTGTGACAATACAAGTGTCATAAACATTTCCAAAAATCCTATTCAACATTGTAGGACCAAGCATATTGACATCAAACATCATTTCATTAGAGATCATGTTCTCAAAAGTGATATTGAACTAGAATTTGTGTCAACAACATATCAGCTTACTAATATTTTAACAAAACCCCTTGATGAAAAGAATTTTTTTTCCATTCATAGGAACTTTGGTATGTGTGACTTGAATGAATTTTGATTGGTGTGCTATGTGTAACGTATGTTCATAATCATTCATTTATGCATTCATAATTATATCAAAGTGATCTATCTGCAAACAAGGTCAAGTATATGGATGGAAATTGAGTTGAGTATCAGGTTCAGAGGTAACAAAGTGCGTTAATGGTTATCTACACGCGTTATCAAAGATGAGGTTGAGACTGGCCCGTACACTGCTGACATTCAAGTGCATTATGGATTATTAAAGTGCAAAAATGGTTGTGAATTTTTTTTGGAAATATTCAGTGTAATGTGGTACGCGCGTAGATGAGTTTGTCCGTGCACAGAGGATAAGATACAATGAATATAAATTCAGAGTATCTTCATTTGGATCGTTATTGATGGTTAAGACACATTGATGATTAATGTCAAAAATTGCTGAGAAACAACAAAATTGTTAAGGTGCGTTCTGGAGGATTAACAGACGTTAATGTTTTACTGATAGTATCATGGTATCAATTGTCAATGACTAAGGTTCATTGTTGCTTTACCAACGTACGTTGTTGAAAGATGGTTTTTGACGTTAAAGATCACTAAGGTATGCAATCAGAAAGTGGTTTTTTGCATTAAGGTGCGGAGTTGAAGAAGAACGCAAGTAGAAGCTACAAATGGCATTAGCGTGTTATTGCAATTACAATGGGCGTAGATGATTCCCCATAGCTACTATCCATTTTACCCACCTAAACCGATTCTCAACAATGTCCGTAGATGATGTATAACACGTGTAAGTCATCATAGGCTATCATTATTAGCGTGTGGTATTAATGTTGTACGCACGTTCATGACTACCTAGTTCCAAATTTCAAATCCCGCCTAAATTTTAATTTCTCCCAAAAAATGAACAGCTTCAATCTATATTCTTTTTAAACGATTCTTTAATCAAACTCGAAGCCGACATCATTTTATTTTTGGCAACAATAGTCTCATTCCATCCAATTTCAAATCCCTTTTTTCTTTCTAAAACCCTAACTCTCCAAAGTCTAGCCTGTTCTTTTCTGCAACAACGAAGCTCAACGCGAGTTTGTTTTAAGAATTCTATCCCAACGCGAGTTTTTTTTAAGAAGATGATGAGTTTGGTGTAGATTTTGAATTCGGAGTTGTTTTAATGGAACTGCCAAAATCACAGAACAAATTCTTCATGACCTTTTCAAATTGCCTATAATTGGTTATGTTCCGAAGAAAAGGAAAGAGAAAGAAAAGGAATTTGTAGATGAAGAAGGCAACCTTATAGCTGTAGATAAAGATGAGATTCAGAAATTCTTGTTATACAAATGCAAAGTCGTTGATGTAGAAGCTGAGTTGCTAGATCAAAATGATCTAGGTGTGCATTGGAGAATGGTGCATTTAGCACTCACTAAGGTAATCAATCGAAGGTCTCACAGTTAGAACTCCATTACATTTCAAAATGAAATTTGCATATATTTGTTCATGACAGGGAGAGCTGTTGATTTTTCCATTATGGTTCTGAATGTAATCATGGAGAAAGTGAGGAGCTTCATGAAACCCGCCTTTGGTCGCATGGAGAAGCAAATAAAATAGAGTATGGCCTTTCTGTGCTACCTGACCAAAAATTTTAAACGCTTCAAGGTGGAATTTTCTGGTTTTAAGGAAGAACAAGTGGTAGAGTCTCACAAAATCATAAACGAGAATTTGAACGGAATGAAGCTTTTCAATATAGTAGATAGAGGTTTGTATATCATCCATACATACGGAGTAACGATGTATTTGTGGACAAGCGAGATGAGAAACATAGACCAAAACCTAAGAAAATGGTCTATACAGGAGTTGGCACTGCTCCCAAGGTTATTATTGCAAAATCAATGGCTGACGAGACCAGAGAAAGTCGAACTGAAATTCTCAAAGTTTATAAGAGCAAATTTCTTGAATTCAAGACTTGCACTGAAGCAAGATTGGAAAGAATTGAGGAATTCTAGAAACCGATTTTCAAAAGTGTGGAAAGTTTGAGAACAGGGAAAAGATTTGACGACATTGAGGTTCCAGATTTGTCTCAAAAGTTAGCTCTATCAAGTTTTACTCTTGCTCATCAAGGCGATCCCCCATCAGCCTCAAAATTAAATGAAGAAGTTTTAGAGTTGAGTCAAAAAGCTATTGCTTCTTTGGTTGGTGACTAGGAAGAACATCAAGATTCTGAAGAAACACTCTCTGAGACACATGTCGAAACTAGAGTGCATGAGTATCAATCAGTTATAGCCAAGAAAATTGGCACCTTAGCTCAATCTATTCTTTTTGAAGTACAAGAACAGCCAATGGACACTGAGTAAGTGCAAGAATCTCTACAAGAACCGTCTCCTTTTGAAATCATGTAAATTATGGACAAAGCAACCATATAGTCAGTGGCCATTATTCTTTTTAATGTTGATGAGAGTCCCAAGAATCTTGATCAAACTGCTATTTACCAAAAGGAATTGAATCTCAATGTGCCATCAAAAGAAGCATCCAAAGTTCAATCTCCATCCAACTCAAAAGCTTGATCTCAAAGCATTGATCCACATTTAGCATAACATTACATTTTTCATTCATATCATCTTTTTTCTCTATGAAAATTTTGCTCATACTTTCCTTTGATATGAATATCTTGATTTGTAATGCTTTGGTATTTTATAAATTTGTAACTTTTTGATCAAAGACAAAAAGGGGGAGTTAAATCAGAGTTTGTGTTTGTGGTAAGTGAGAATTGTGTTGAATGTATGTATCTAACTATGTGACAAGGTTTTGAAGCTTGGTCAATCAATATTTGTTTTCCATTTATTGAGTTTAAAAACAAGTACACAAACTGAGGGGGAGTGCAAACTCTTCAGTGGTTTTCTCTTAATGAAAAATCCTTCTAAGTTTAGATGATTTGCAAAACCATTGAAAGGTTAAGTAACACACGTTGATGAACCATTAACACACGTTATTGGTTGAATATTGACACTGGCTCGGCATCAACGCATGGATATGGTATTAATGCACAAATATTCCAGCTTGATTTTCCCAGGGAATGAACTTAACCTCGCTATTGATGAATAACACACGTTGACGGTATCTCTGCTTTTCTAGAACGTATTCAAGTGGAAGATGGAAGCGCTAATGAATCAAAAACGCATAGATTTCAGCTATTGAATGTCATTAGAGCACGTTAATACGGATTAAGGCACGTTGTCGAAGATACACTTCAGACTCACCAAACCTGCATCGAAGATGTTAAAATAGTTGTCGCGCTAATAGTTGAAGAATGTTTGTTGATGAGTATAGGTATCATTTTTAAATACATTCAACAACGCGTGTAGTCCGTGTATTGATCAGAAAAAGACAAATCTGATGCGCTTCTCTGGAATTTAAACATTTGAATATCCTTTCGTACAAGAAGGGTCAGAATCAAGAAGAGAGCTTCGAAGTCGATAATGCATGTTAACGTTTCAACAAGGGGAATTGATAAAGTTATCAAGGCACGCTGACGAAAGGTGTATGTTCGACCAAAAGATATGAAATGTCATTAAAGCACACTGATGAGTTACAACGCACTTTGATAATCTTCTAGGTATTTGAAGAACGCGTGTTAATGTCTATAACACACTCTATTGCTTATGACGTCAATTAAAATCAGAATGTTGCATCTCTCTCTTAATGGCTATTTCAAGGATTGCAACGGCTACATTTGGAGCCTATCTATAAATAGAGTCGTCCAAGCTAGAAAAGACAAAATAGACTTTTCAAGAGTGTGCCCAAGCTTTGCTAGTTTGATTCTTCACTTTCTCTCTCCTTGAACTTTCTTGCATCCTTATACCAACTGAGCTTTGATTAACTTTTCTGTCATTGAGTTGGTGTGAGATATTGTTGTTAACATTTTGAATCAACTTGTAATTAAGTTTTAGTGTTAAAGCTTGAGAGTAGTATAGGTTTTATTGTTAAAACCTTGAAAAATAAGAGTGGTTTCTAGTGATCCTTAGAAACTATGATTGATTTTCTTGCTTTGGCCTGAAAACAAGTGTGTAAGAAGGTTTCTTGTAAGCCTACAAAACAAAGACTTGTAACGGTTTGCCTCGCAAGCGAGAAAGACTTAGTGGATTCAAACTCTCTAGTGATCTAGAGGAGTGGACGTAGGTCAAAGAGGGCCGAACCACTATAAATCGAGGACTTATTTCTTCTATCCCTTCATCTCTTTACTATTATCTTTTTCATTCGTTGTGGTTGTATATTGGGTTTAAATTCATTTTTATTTTTATCAAGTTTTTACCCTTGTCAAATGTGTTCGTGCATATTAAATTCAAACTCCCCCTTAGTAAAAATATTTTCAAGATAGATTCAACAAGAGGGTATAAAATATTTTCAACTCAAAACAACTCAATTTTTCAACAAATTTTCATTAATCAAAAAGAACAATTTTCATTAATCATTAGGAATAAGTTGCAATAAGTCTCAAGGAAAATCACATTATTCAAGCTCAATCAAGAAATCAAACTCCATATTTTACTCCCCCTTTTTGTCATCAACATAAAAGGGAAATAAAAAATTATGATTAACGTCACAGAATAAACTTGAAGAACAACTAAATATTCATTCGTAGAATAAACATCCAAATAGACTTACAAATTATTAAATATAAGAGAGTTAATGCATCAAAATAGGCACACAAATTTGCCAACAAAATATCATAAGCTCAAGATAAAATGCTACAAAATATGAATGCACGAGACGCATGAAATGTTGATCCAAATGTCCTAGCTAAATCATGGAGCTTGTGGTGATGGTGGTGGCGGTGTAGAGGTTGATGGAACTGCATCATTATTAGTACACCTAGCTTTCTTCGTCCAATTCCATATGCTGCTCACAAAGCCTTTAATATTAGATACAAGTATAGAGAGCAGATAGATTATACTAATATTACAATATATATTTATATATATATAACTCAATGATATTAATACTAATATCTGAATTCACACATCACATAATTCATATTTTTTAGGATTAGTGGATCCATCTATTAGTCCTTATTACAGAGCAAATCTGAACATATAAAAAACATATAGATTTGGAAAACATAACCTATGTGTCTAGAATCACATCCAATTCACCTGGACACCAAGCCAGTAATCCAATCACGAACTACGGGTAGATGGCTAGTCACCTCAGATACCAAACAGAGCTGAAAAATAGATATGTCAAACTAAGGTCAAAATGCGGTGTTGTGGCAGTACCAAGATGCATCAATGCAAATGCTTTTCCAAACCCTCGACGTGTTAGTGATATGCCCTAGCCCAATCATATGAACGTTGTCATTTATATTACTATTTAATAAATATGAGACATTTCATTTTTCATAAATTTATATATTATCACGTTATTTAGTACTGCATTAACTTGAGAAAAGTATCCATGAATAGTTAATTCTATCTTATGTCATCAAGTACGTGACTTGATAGTAAAACCATAAGATAAAATAATGCTATTCTAAATAGTCCATAGTCATTCTTTACTATGGGAATGATAATGAGCCAAGACTAGTATGCACTCTGAGAGATACTGATGTTTTACTGATCATGGACATGGGATGTTACTCAGAACATAGATGCATGTTGGGAATATCATATTGGACTGACCCACTATAAGAAATACTACATGGAACATGTCATTAGTATTTATTATTGTAGTAGCGATATTTGAGTCCTTCCACCTGAATTCACCATGGTTTCCTACATGAGGAGCTTTATGTTTTGATATAGTTCAACATGGTATGTAACAGGATGGCAATACAAGCTATAATTATACTATGGTAAATCATATAGAGGAATATGAGTGATAGTGAAGGAATTTGTCCCACTCCTATTTAAGTGAGATATCTTTTGGCCATTTGACAAGTAGGACTGATAAAATGCATGGTCGTGCTCAAATGAAATTGATAGGAATTATCAATATCATTTGTTTCATTAAGCTTTATAAAGATGACGTGATCCATGATTTATGCTTAATCGAGATATCGTGTGACAAAATGATTAAATATCGTACTGCAGTTTAGATTTTGTCGAGTCATCAAATTTGCTCAAGTTGGGTAGTCATAATGTCTTTCTAGAGCTCGCTTATGACTTGTGGGCCTAAATGAAAATTTGGGTCTACTGGCAATATTGAGTGGACCTACAGGTTCACACACTAGAACGAACTATGCTATTTATCTTGCTATCATTTTATGTAAATTAATTTATTTTTAAAATAGTTTTAAAACAAATTAAAATTCATTTGACATAGTCAAAATAGTTTATTTGACTTAGTTAACATAAGAATGAGCTTCTTTGACTTAGTCAACTAAGGGGCTGTTTGACTTGGTCAATATGACAATTGACATTTTTATTTATGAAATAAAAAGGGGCCAAAATTTATTTAAAAGAAATGGTGCTGACATTTTTTATTTAAAAGTAGTCTATCCTTGTTGAACTAGGGTAAAAACGAATTCTGGTAGGACTAGAATCAGATTTCCTAGTAAGACTAAGATTAGTATTTATTAAGGTCTATAAGTAGGCTTTTATCAAACCCTCGCCATTTTTAACACTTTCTTCTTGGTCGTCCTCTTCACTTAAACAAGAGAGAAAATAGAAAGGTATTGTTTTTTAGAGTGTCCTAAAAAATTGGGTGCTAGCACACTTTAGTCGTTCGATTCGTGTTGTTACCGGTAGAGGACATTCTCATCCTGCAACGTCTAATACTCAAATTTGACAGCATCACCTCCTTCTTGGCTTGAAAGATTGAGGTAAACACGTATTCCTTAGTCGATTTTATTGCTTTGCATGGATCATTGGTGGAGTTCATGACAAAAAACTTTATTTCCGTTGCATGTATGGTGTCACATATTCCAATAGTGGTATCAGAGACACTTGCAATTTCAATTAATCTGATTTCTTATTATGTGACATATATGAATTCGTGTTTATGATCTATTATATATGATATAATATGTTCATGATATGTTGTTTGTTTATTCGGGTATGTTGTTTGTATATGAGGCTCATATTGTTTTAATGGGATTAAAATTGAAGAACACCAATTGCTACTCCAAACATGACTAGGTTTCTTATTTCTAATATGATTTGGATTACAACTCTTAGTATGATTGGGATTTCTAATGTGATTAGAATTATCAGTATGAATGGTATTTTTAAATGTGATTTAAAGGTAATCTGAATGTTAATATGATTAATGAACAAGGGATTTTTAAAGCAGCAACTCATTCAAAGAGTCAAGTAAATTGTTTACTTTCCAACTCTGGATTACAACTCCTAACAGAATTGCCGTTCTAACTCTGTGTGCCTTATAAGTAATTAGATTGATGAACTCTGAAATTTTTATATGACCATAATATGATTATGTACTATATGTGTTTATATGCTTTGCATGGTGCATGGCATGGCTCTATATGAAGTTCAATGTGATTGGCAGGTTTTTTTTATGAGATTGTACTATGTAATTTTTATTTTTATTTAGTTTGGGCTTTATGACACGAGATGTGTGTCCTTTAATTCATTACTTTAGTATATAATAGCATATGAATGTTATTTGTTTGTAATGAAGAAAGGAGGCTCGTTCATCAACATGAAGACAAGCCCATGAAGATGATGAGTGCTTAGGAAGACAAGAGATGGGTAATGGTGATATCCATAAGTTTGAATATGGTTAAACTTAACTAGGCTATCAAAACGGTTTTGGGCCTATGGGCAAAAGATGAGATTTAATATGCCAGAATATGAGGTGTCCATAGAATTCAAGAATTATATGCGACATAATTGGAAAGACTTCCTACCTAAATAACATAATTTTAAATGTTGAACCAAAACCAAATTTAAAATTAAGTGAAATATGGATCTTGACCGACTAACTATATGATTGTTTTCAAATTGATTAAAGGGATATTGATTTGATAAAAATAGTGGGAGTCTTAAGACCTCGTTTGTTAAATACTTTGCATGTTTTTGTATGTAGACAAATGGCAGCAAACATAAATACTTCAAACTTTTCTTTACGATCTGTCCTTGAGAAGAAAAAGCTTGGTGGAACTAACGTCCTTGATTGGTCTCAAAATCTGAGGTTGTCATCAAACAAAAAAGGAAGCTTTATATCCTAGAACTAGAAATCCCTAATGAACCTGTCCACAAAGCCCCAAGAGCTGAAAAATATGGTTATCAAAAGCACGTGAAATATTCAGTGGATGTAACATGTCTTATGATTACACCATCAACTCTGAGCTTTAGAAGCAATTTGAGGAAATGGAAGCATTTGAAATGATGACGCATCTCAAGGAAATGTTCCAAGAGCAAACACGTCAAGAAAGGTTTGCAACCACTAAGGTATTTAATGCATGCAAGATGACTCCAGACACTTCAATAAATGCTCATACGCTAAAGATGAAAAGTTATATAAATCACCTTGAAAAACTTGGTGCTGAGATTAGTCAAGAGTTGGTTATTGACCTAATTCTAGGCTCTTTACCCGAGAGTTATGATGAGTTTGTCATGAACTACAATATGCACTTAATGGAGAAGTCATTTGTTGAGTTACATGGAATGTTGAAGAATTCTAAAAAGAACATTCAGAAAATAAATCATGTACTTATGGTTCAAAAAGGAGAGGGCTTCAAAAAAAAGGTAAAGGCAAGGGTGGCAAGGGCAAGGAGCAGTCCAAGCCCAAGACTAAGAATTCCAAGCCACCTAAGGAAGGAGTTTGCTTCTTCTGCAATGAACCAAGTCATTGGAAGAGGAATTGCAAGCTTTACTTAGAAGATCTGAAGAAGAAACGTAGCAAGGCTACTGCTCCAGGTATCTTTGTTATAGAAGTCAATTTATCTACTTTTACTTCATGGGTATTGGATACTAGATGTGGATCTCATATTTGTGTGAATGTGTGGGGTTTAAGAAGTAGTAGATTATTGGCTAAAGGCAAAGTGGACCTGAGAGTTGGGAATGGGCAACAAGTTGATGCATTACCCATAAGGACTTATGATTTAGCTTTGCCTAATGGACTTGTTTTAGACTTAAATAATTGTTATTATGTGCCTATTGTGAGCAGAAACATTATTTCAGTTTCTTGTTTAGATTTGGATGGATTTCATTTTATTATTAAGAATAATAATTTCTCTATCTACCATGGAGACATGTTTTATGGCTTTGCCCAATTTTCTAATAGTCTCTATCTTCTAAACTTGGAACAATCAAAGCCCATCTATAACATAGATGCCAAGAGATTTAAATCCAATGATTTGAATCCATCCTACTTTTGGCATTTTCGTTTAGGCCATGTGAATGAGAAACACATTTTGAAACTCCATAAGGATGGACTTCTTGATTCATTTGACTTAGAATCATTTGAAATATATGAATCTTGTTTGTTAGGCAAAATTACTAAGGCTCCTTTCACTGGACATGCTGAAAGGGCTAGTGATTTATTGGGCCTAATACATACAGATGTTTGTGGACCAATAAGTACAATTGCAGAGGAGGTTTTTAGTACTTCATCACTTTTATCGATGATTTCAGTAGATATGGTTATGTTTATCTAATGAATCCTTAAATCAGAATCATTTGAAAAGATCAAATTATTTAAGAATGAAGTACAAAATCAGCTTGCAAAGAATATTAAAGCTCTTCGATCAGATCGAAGTGGCAAATATTTACTTAAGGAGTGTGGGATGGTCTCACAACTTACTCCACCAGGAACACCTCAATGGAATGGTGTATCTGAATGGAGAAATCAAACTTTATTATATATGGTTCGATCTATAATAAGTCGAATAGATCTTCCAATGTCCATTTGGGGATATGCACTAGAAACTGTTGCATTCTTACTGAATAGAATTCCATCAAAAGCTATTGAGAAAACACCATATGAGATATGGACAGGGAAACATCCCAATTTATCTTTTCTAAAGATTTGGGGTTGTGATGCTTATGTGAAGTGTTTGACTTCATCAAAGCTTTCACCTAAAGTTGATAAGTGCTTCTTTGTGGGGTATCCAAAAGAAACAAAAGGATATTATTTTTACATCCGACCCAAGAACAAAATGTTTGTTGCTTGCAATGTTGTATTTTAAGAAATAGAGTTCAATTCCAAGAGAGTCAGTGGGAGTAAGATATGTCTTGAAGAAGTTCAAGAACCATAAGTTGCCATAAAATCGCATATGGAAATTCAACAAGACTCACAATCAGTTGTTGAATTAGAACCACCAACACAAGGCCCACGTAGGTCTGGTAGGATTCGTAACGAGCCTGAGAGATATGTGTTGAGTTTAGTTTTGATGATGATGAATGCAAAACATCCATGCAAAAGGTGCAAAGTTGCTGACTTGCTGATATCTAGCCACAACGCACGTTACTGAAGTGTAACGCACATAGATCATATGAAAATGGCATCATGGTGCACTGAAGTGGAACCCAAGGATGTTGAAGAACATTAAATGGATGACAATCAGATGCAGTGGCATCAAGTGTTGATTAATGAAAGTTGAAGACTATCAATGCACGTTATCGAGGTTCAGGTTGATGAGGAAGACGTTGTTCCACAAGCAAGGAACGTTGATGATGCAAAGGAGGAATCTTTGAAGAACAATGAACAACACACGTTCTCAATACAACAATCCTAGGTCATAAGAGAAGTAAGAGAGACATTTTCTAAGACTTGCTATCTTCTTTCTCTCTTCTCTACCTTTCTAACCCATTTGAGCTATTTTCTTGAAATCTTATATTTTGATGTGTGAGCTTAAAACTGTTATATCATTGGGTTGATTTTGTACCAAGTAAGGTTGTTTGTTTGGGGTAGATAGATTTTCCAGTGAGTATTAGAAAACTAGACTCTTGGTTTGCTTGTTTTGTCCCTAAAACAAATGGTGAACGATTTTCTAGTTAAGCCCACAAAAACTAGGGAAACGATTTTCTTGTTGAGCCTACAAAAACAAGGTGTAACAGTTTGCTTGTTGATCCAGCAAAAACAAGTGGCATAAATGGTTTCTCTCCATTCGGAAGTGAGGAGTTAGTTGATTGAAATCCTCTAGTGGGTCTAGAGGAATGGACGTAGGTCAAGAGGATTGAACTCTCCCTACTCTCTTTATTTTGCTCCATACTTGCTTTACATTGTCTGTGAATTGGATTTTCTTTAGCTTATGCATTCAACTTTGTTATTTGTTTTCATTGCAAAAGTTTTTCAACAAAGTTTTCAAAATCTTTAAAAATCTAATTCATCCCCTCTTGGATTGCCATTATACATTAGGACCAGGACTTTTCAGTTGTTATCAAAGCTTTTGCTCTTGATATTTCTTTTTGGCTTAACATCCAAATAGTTAAAAACTCCAAAAATGGCATTTCTTGATAGCATTCATATATATGAAGGTTTGGCTATTAATAGAGCTATTTTCTTTGATGGCAATGATTATAATTACTGGAAAGCAAGGAAAAGGAAAGGAAAGCAAGTGTGGCAACACATTCTTGACATTTGAGCTTATTTCTTTCTTCCTTCATTTTTATGTAATTTTTATCATTTGCTGTGATTTATTGCATATTTGAGTTGTGTGCATCACATGTTTTTCAATTAGCATACACTGAGTTTTTGGTTTTCAAAGGGGGAGATATATTTATACTGTTGTGCATATTTTGAAACAAAAAGTGAGTTTTAATTTAAAAATCATTTCTTTGATAAATGCATTTGCTTAGGGGGAGCTATATTTGTGCTTATTGATTCCTTTCATTTATTAGGGGAGTATGTTGATTTTTCATGTCCTTTTTTATGATACAAAAAGGGCGAGAAGTGTACGTGAATTTGTTTTAAGTGATAGATTATCATTTGATATCATTTTTGCTTTGAACATCATATATTATTGTGTTGAACTAACTAAGTGACAATGAGTAAAATCCTTGATCAATTTGTTTGTTATTGTTGATTATATGTTTCAATTCGTGTATGTTTTATCATCATAAAAAATGGGAAGATTGCTGAGTTCGGTTTTGATGATGATGAATGCAAAACATTCATTAAAAAGGTGCAAAGTTGTAGACTTGCTGATATCTAGTCGCAACGCACGTTGCTAAAGTGTAACGCACGTAGATTATATGAAAATGGCATCAAGGCACGCTGAAGTGGAACCAAGGGACGTTGAAGAACATTAAATGGATGACAATTGGATGCAGTGACATTAAGTGTTGATTAACGCACGTTGAAGACTATCAACGCACATTGTTGAGGTTTAGGTTGATGAGGAAGACATTGTTCCATAAGTAAGGAACGTAGATGACGCAAAGGAGGAATCTTTGAAGAACAATGAACAATGCACGTTGCCAGTACATCAACGCACATAGACGGGTTCAGATGAGGACAAAGCCAAGAATCTACTCGGGATTTGAAATTGAATATTCCTGACCCAGTGATATGTCATCAAAGAAGTAATCTTGAGATGAAGTCGACAATGCACGTTGCAGAAGGAACAAGGCACATTGATGATCATCTGGGTGAAATGCATATTTTGGAACTTGGAGCAACACACGTTGATCATTCATCTAGGCACGATGAAGAATTTATCAACGCACACTAATAATTATCAAAGCTCGCTAATGAAAAGTGTCATTCATCCAAAAGCATTTCAACTTCAACAAGGCACGCTGATGGCCAACAACACACGTTGATATCTGATGGTATACTAAAGAACGCATGTTAATGAGGAAGAATGCACTCTATTGCCAGTGACGTCAATTAAAATAGAATGTTTTACTCTCTTACAACGGATACTTCGAGGCTCCAACTGCTATATTCTTTAGAGTGGCTACAAATAGACGTCCTACGCCAGAAGTGAAGTAAGAGAGAAGTTTGCTAAGACTTGGTATCTACTTTCTCTCTTCTCTACCTTTCGAACCCATTTGAGCTATTTACCTGCAATCTTATAGTTGGGTGTGTGTAAGCTTAAAAATATTATACCATTGGGTTGATTTTGTATCAAGCAAGGTTGTTTGCTTGGGGTAGATAGGTTTTCTAGTGAGCCTTAGAAAACTAGATTTTTCGTTTGCTTTTTTTGTCCCTAAAACAAGTGGTGAACATTTTTCTAGTTAAGCCCGCAAAAACTAGGGAACCAATTTTCTTGTTGAGCCCACAAAAATAAGGTGTAACGGTTTGCTTGTTGATCCCGCAAAAACAAGTGGTGCAAATGATTTCCCTCAATCCGGAAGTGATGAGTTAGTGGATTGAAATTCTCTAGTGGATCTAAAGGAGTGGACGTAGGTCAAGAGGACCGAACCACTATAAATATTGGGCTTTAATTTCTCTCTCCCTAATCTTTTTATTTTGCTTCACACTTGCTTTACATTGTTTGTGAATTATTTTTTCTTTAGCTTCTGCATTTAACTTTGTTATTTGTTTTAATTGCAAAAGTTTTTCAACAGAGTTTTCAAACTCTTTAAAAATCCAATTCACCCCCCATTGGATTGCCATTATACATTGGGAACATGACTTTTTCATCTGGATTTCTCATTTTTTACGGTAATAGCATGATGATTGTGGATCATAATGAGCCCACATCCTACCAAGAAACAATGATGAGCCCAGATTCTGACGAATGGCTTAAGGCCATGAAATCTGAAATACAATCAATGTACGATAACCAAGTTTGGACTTTGGTTGATCCACCTGATGGTGCTAAGGTTATTGATTGCAAATGGGTTTATAGGATCAAACATGACATGACCTACAAGTCTCAACTTGTTGCAAAAGGTTTCAAACAAACTCATGATATTGACTATGATGAAATTTTTTTTCACCAGTCATTATGCTCAAGACTATTAGGATTCTTCTTGCCATTGTTGCGTACTACGATTACAAGATTTGGCAAATGGATGTCAAAATAATGTTTCTTAATGGAAACTTACTCGATGATGTGTACATGACAGAACCAGAGGGTTTCGTTAATCCTAAACATCCTAATAAGGTGTGCAAGCTTCAAAGATCCATTTATGGATTTAAGAAAGTTTCACGGAGTTGGAATCTTTGTTTTGACGAAAAATATTAAGGAGCTAGTTTGGTTTCATGAAAAAATGAAAATGAGTCTTGTGTATACAAGAAGGTTAGTAGGAGCGCAATTGTATTCCTAGTACTTTATGTGGATGACATTCTACTCTTTGGAAATGGCATCCCTACCTTGCAGAATGTCAAGTGTTGGTTAGGGAAATATTTTTCAATGAAAGACTTAGGCAAAACTGCCTATATTTTAGGCATAAGGATGTATAGAGATAGATCCCAGAGGTTAATCAGCCTAAGTCAAAGTGGGTACATTGACAATGTGCTAAAAAGGATTAGCATGCAAGACTCTAAAAAGGGATTCTTGCCAATGTCTCATGGCTTCAGCTCAAAAAGTCTCAACGCCCTACCACAAGGGATGAAAGAGAGCGTATGAGTAAGATTCCATATGCTTCAGCCATTGGATCTATTATGTATGACATGTTTTGCATCCAACCTGATGTCTCATGTGCTTTGAGTATGACAAGCAGATTCCAGTCAGATCTAGGTGAAAGTCACTGAACCACAGTCAATAACATTCTTAAGTACTTGAAAAGAACTAAGGATGTTTTCTTGGTGTATGGTGGACAGGAAGGCAAATTAGTTGTAAATGGTTACACAAATTCTGGCTTCCAGTCTTACTTGATGACTTTAGATCGCAGTCAGGTTTTGTGTTTTGTTTGAGTGGAGGTACTGTGAGCTGGAGGAGTTCCAAGCAAGACACTGTATTCGATTCTACAGCAGAGGCCAAACATATAGTTGCTTCAGACGCAACCAAAGAGGCAGTTTGGATCAAGAAGTTTGTTACAGGTATGGGTGTTGTTCCTAGCATTTCAAACCCAATAGACCTCTATTGTGACAATAATGGGGAAATTGCTCAAGCGAAAGAACTCATGTCACATGAGCGATCCAAGCATATACTCATATGTTTCCACCTCATTCGAGAGATCATTGAGAGAGGAGATGTCAAGATATGCAGAGTTGATACAAATGACAATGTGGTTGATCCAAATGATAATGTGGCTGATCCATTGACAAAACCACTACCACAACACAAGCATAATCATCATATTAGGTCGTTGGGTATTCTGTTTATACCTGATTGGGCTTAGTGTGGGAGATTGCTAGTGATATGCCCTAGACCAATCATATGAACATTGTCATTTATATTTCTATTTAATAAATATAAGGCATTTCATTTTGGCACACACATATATATATATGCATAAACTTGATAAAAGTATTCACAAATAGTTGATTCTATCTTATGTCATCAAATACGTGACTTGATAGTAAAACCATAAGATAAAAAAATTATATTCTAAATAGTCCCTTGTCATTCTTTACTATAGGAATGATAATGAGCCAATACTAGTATGCACTCTGAGAGATGGTCATGTTTTACTGATCATGGACATGAGATATTACTTAGAGCATAGATACATGTTGGAAACATGGTATTGGACTGGCCTGCCATAAGAAATACTACATGGAACATGTCATCAATATTTCTTATTGCAGTAGTGATATGTGAGTCATTCGACTTGAATTCACCATGGATTTCTACATGCAGAGTTTTATGTTTTGATATAGTTCAACATCATCTGTAACAGAATGGTAATACAAGTTATAATTGGACATATGGTAAATCATGTAGAGGAATGTGAGTGATAGTGAAGGAATTTGTCCCGCTCCTATTTGAGTGAGATATCTTTTGGCCACTTAACAAGTGATTGGGTCTATTGCAAGTGCACAATAGTCGATTGTAGTAATAAAAATCTTAGGAGTATTCTAGGGTGTCGAATCCATAGGGAACGTGTCTAATTGTGGACAATTAAAAACATAAAAGCAATTAAAAACAATAAGTGATTTGTTTTTGGGGTTTTGGAATTAAAGCAACCAAATAAACAAAATGCAAGTACTCAATAATTGGAAAACGTTAGGGATTTCGAGATAAAACCAAGAATTTAATTGCAATAATGAATGAAATTGGGTTTTAACACATTGGGTGTGAGCGTTCTCTCCACATAAATCACCTAAGGCCTCTCTCAAGCTCACTTAAGTAGTACCTACACTTCCTAGGTGGGTCCTTTTGGTCCCACCTAGCCAAATTAGACCCATTAAGATCATAGAGAAATTTCATCGAACACCTTGTAGGCATAGGTATATCTCTATCCTAAACCATACAAGTTCTATACTTGTAGACCTCACCTAAGCTTCATTTTTCAATTCATCACTTAATCTTGTCAAAAACAACATTAAGGTCTCGAATTTCAACATCATTCAGTCAATAAGAAGTCATAGAATCATCACCAACCATATATTTAACAATTAAAGCATTAAAACAATAGATATAATATTAAAAACACAAAACCCATAACAATAATCATTTATTAAAGCAACATAAATCCAAGGTTCACATCTCTACACCCTAACACAAAATCTAAGCTAGCATATTTACAAAGCTAGGCATAGAGCAATAAACATAAAACCTAAATACGATTCTAAACAAAGAAAAAGGAAATAAAAAGGGAAGAAGAAAGCTTGTCCTAATGGATGATGAAAGCCTCTTCAATCCTCTTCTCTCTCTCCTCTTTAATGCCTTGAATCCTCCTTGAAAATTGATAGAGAATGAATCTCTTCTTTAATGTGCAAATGTCCAATGTTCTCTAAAATGGTGTGTAAAAGGGGTATTTATAGTCCCCTTGGTCTCCCAAAAAACCTAGCAAAAGTGTCCAAAAAATGCCACTGAACCATGCCTTTGGTCCCTACATAAAAGCACTTTCTCGCAGCCCTTTCTTTCTTCAGTTTCTGGTCGTCACGGCCGTGCCAAATCTAGTTGCATGGTCGTGCCAGAGTCATGACCATGCATATTGGCTTGCATGGCCGTGCAAATTTCCTGTTTTCAAAAGGAGCATTCGTCTGTCACGATCGTGCTTGTTGGCTTGCACGGCCGTGTAAGACTTATGTGTGGTCCCTTTCGCTAGCTCATCTTGTCAAGGTCATGCAGCTTGGTTGGCACGGTTGTGCAACTTGGTTTCTTCTTGGTTTTCTTCATTTTCTTCGTCCTTCATGTGTTGGTTTAGGGTCCTTTCTATTTTGCATCTCTTTTGCACCTTTTTCCACTCATTTTTCTCCAAATTCATCACAAACATTATAAGAATTTTTCCACAAAGTCATGATTTAAAGGATGAAAATTGATAAATTCTTGCTTAAATTAATATGTAAATTTCGCATACATCAAATTCTCCCACACTTACTTGTTTGCTTGTCCCCAAGCAAACCATTTCAAATCTCGGGGCAAGAATATAATTCAAATCAAAGAGGCAAAAGAAACATTATACCATGCAAGTAGGCAAGTAAAATGATCAAGAGAGGAAGGCAATGCTACTCCATTTATAAACACAAACCATGGCATCTCTAAGTGGCAATTCCAAAATTTCATCTATCAAATCCCCTAATCCATTGGCATCTATAAGGCTTATCTCCCCAATTACTAAGTTCAAAACGCAATTTCCTTTTATTTTTTGGAGCAAACTTCGCTTCATTCATTCACTTTTCACAAACAAGTGCTTTCTTTCACAATTCACTTCATTGTACTACCTTTTGCTTGCTTCTCTATTATTTTTGGGGGTTACAAACGCAGTCAGCAAATTAAGGGTCCTTGTGTAAAAACACTTATTTATGATTTTTCGGGTGCACTAACCTTTTCCACCTCAAGGTTAGGGCCCCATTCACTTGTCCTCGTTTAGTTTCACCCTCAAAGAGAATTTTTCACCATTTCGCGCATTCAAAACTAAACACCTTTCATCCAATGAATGGCCAAGTCTACTCCAAAAATTTTCCAAACACAATTCAATCATTTAAGCACAATTGCTTAAAAACCCCTTAGCAACAAATTTGAAAGCAACTTTTATGCCCTCACAAATAGACTAAAGTAGTTGATAGGGAAACTCTCAACCTTGCAACCTACAAATGCCAAATTACAAAAATTATTTACATAGCATTCAATTAATCATTTTAAAAGCATACTAATATGCTACAAAATTCCTCCAACAAATTCAATTCAAAGTCTATTCATGTTGATTTTTGATGCATTCTAAAAAATTTGAAAATATAATTCGAGCAAACATTTCAAGCATTATTGACAAAAATGAGCAAAACAAGGCATAAAAATACAATTAACCCAAAGAAGCAATCAATAACCCCTCCCCCACACTTAGTACAATGCTAAAAAATATAAGTCCGGGTCAAACTAAAAAATAATAAAGAATATGAGTACAAGTTCCATGACAACAATAAAGTAAAAGGATAGGATTTAGAAAGCTTTTCTAATTATCGCTTGCTCGCCATTGCTTTGCCTTGAGTGCGCGAATCGATCATTGGCATGAGACCTACATAGGTTATCGAATACACCAAATATATGTATGCTAGAGGTGGTGAGGTGTATGGCATGTATGCATAAAAGGAATAACCTCTTAAACCATTTTTGGTAAAAACATGCAAAACAAAATAATAAACATGCTTCTTCAAGCTTTAAATCAAAGCTTGTTACAAGTGGATTCCTGTAACACCTTGTTATTTTTGACTAATTATTTCGGTAAATTTTAGTTAAATTTTGAATTAATTTTTTATGTTTGAGGGATTAATTTTGTGTTTTAGATTTTTTTGGGTGGTTAATGATTTTTTAAGGGATTTAAGGTGTTAAATTAAGTGAGAATTGGTTGGATTTGAAAAAAGAAATGAGAAAAAGGTATTGGGTGAAACATAAGCCACAAAATGCATGTTTTGTGCCTAAAACACACATTTTAAGCCAAGAAATGTGCAAATCCAAGCTACATGTCATTTTTCCATGCGTTGTCGTCTGTGAAGCACGCCTGTCATCCAAGTAAAACGCACGTCACATGATCAGGGAGCTTCCAACTGAAACGCGCCATTTTGATTCCCTTTTTAAACGTATCAGACCTTCATTTTCTTCATTTCTTCTCTTCTTATTCTTCGATCCTTTATTTCAAAAGACCCCAAAACCCAAATTTCTTCAATTATTTTTGTCTTCCATCCACTCTTTTCTTCAAATCAAGGTAAGAAATTGAATCTAAGGTAATTCTTTTCTTTTATTTCTTGTTTTATTTCATTTGGGATTTTCAAAATTAAATGGGTTTGGTAAGAGCTTGCATTCGGTTCTAAAGCATTTCAAGATGGATCTAGAGTTGTTTTTTGTTCAATTTTAATAAACCTAAGTTTTAAAAACATGAAAATGACCTACACATGATGGTGGGATGATTTTTTTGAAACGAGTTTGTAGACCCGAATATGATAAGGGATGTTCTGGTATTTCTCTATTGTTCTTATTGAAATAATGGTGGATTCAAGTTCCTGGAACAATTTTGAGTTTATTGGAATGGTTCAATTGTTAGGCCTCGATCGGTTTGGGATTTGGGACGATTTAGTGTAATTTCCTATCGAAAGGACCAAAGATATAATTTTACATGATTCAGAATAATTTGAGGACTAGGCCTAAAATTTTGCATTTGCGTTAGATTGTAATTTTCTAAAAGTTGAGATCTAGACTTGTAATTTTAAGGAAGTTGAAGCTAGAATTGTAATTTCAAAAAATAGAAGGTTTGATTTATATTTATAAAATACTTAGAGGACTTATTTATAAATTTTGAAAAGTCTAGGGGCTAATTCATAATTTTTTGAGTTTTTAGGGACTAAATGTGTAATATCCCGCCCGTTCCAGCTGTATTCCCTATAGCGATTGGAGTTTCGATTGATAATTGTTGATGCTCATCCTCATTGAGAGTGTGAGTTTTGATGGATATTCGATAATGTTGATGAGCATGTAGGGTTTGTGTTTTGGAACCTTGAGTAGCGAGTCTGGAGAGTGGATAACTCGAGTTAGAGTAAGAGGTAACTCGAGTTGTGTGACCCCTATACAACTCGAGTTATCCAGAATTGTAACTCAAGTTAGATGAGTCCATATCGAGTTAATCTTTGTGTAACTCGAGTTACCTGTGCTAAAGTGGGACGATGCATTTCGGTGTTCCTCATCTTTAAAAGAACCAAACCCACCAAAATTCGTCATTTTCTTGAATCCATTCCTCTCAGACGCTTCCAATCTCTCTCAAGTTGTTCTCCAGCACTTCCTTTGGGTTTCTTGAGGTAAGATCTGATTTTTAATCCTTTATTTCCTCATGATTTCTACAACATTATACATATTAGGGTATTAGGGTTCAAATGGGTTTGATCCACTCGGTTTTAAGGTGATTTGGTAAGATTCCTTGTTGTTTTGATGGATTGAGTATAGATTCGTATTCAGAAGGATGATTAGAGTAAATGTAGTTGTTTAAGACTAATTTTTATCGGTTTATTTGAGTGTTTGGTCGAACTGGACAATCTGGGTAAGTGACTTACTGGAGTAAGCATTTTGGCTAACTCGAGTAAGATAGGCCCGAATTTACTCGACTTAAGTTTTGGTTAACTTGAGTAAACCAGACCATGATTTACTCGAGTTATTCCTTGACTAACTCAAGTAAACCAGACCACATATAACTCGAGTTAACCTCTGACTAACTCGAGTAAACAGTGGTTCTGATGGACCAAATTGTGACATTTTGTAATTGGTGAATTCAGAGAGTGAGGATTAATTTGGGGATTTTGAATGCTTTGAGGACTATTTGGTAATAAGTTAAGTCTCGAGCACTAGAACATAATTTTACATTGGTCGGGGACCAAACTGTAATTTTACGTGAGTTTTGAGTTTTGGGTCGAAAGTGATGGATTCACTTTTGGATTGGATTTTGAGCGATCTTTGAGGGTTTCATATGCATTGCAAACATTTTGGTACAGCCA
>CAODLS010506552.1:0-13107 GCA_948243855.1 Flueggea neowawraea
ATGGTTCACGATCGAAATCGTCAAAGAACGAAATTGTCCAAGATGTGAGAATCGATGTTCTAATCAATGCTTAATTTGCGGCCAAAAAGTACGTTGTTTAATTTGAAAACAAGAACAATCATTTTTTGCGCAAGTTTTGTAAGGTTCATGATCGAATGAGTGAAAGAATGAAAGCGTTAATTAGTAATGGCAGAACAATCCTTTTTTATGCAAGTTGTGTACGGTCCATGATCGAAAGCGTCAAATAACTAAAATGGCGTAATTCTAATCAATACTTAACTTGAAACCTAAAAGTGTGTCGTTTAGTTTTAAAACTAGACTAATCATTTTTTGCCCAAGTTGTGCACGGTTCACGATTGGAACCGTGAAGTAACAAAATTGGCCAAGTTAGGGGACTTTAGGTTATGAAGTCTAATTCTAACCAATACTTGATTTGCAGCCTAAAAGTGCATCGTTTAATATGAAAATTAGAATGATCCTTCTTTAAGCAAGTTGGGTACGGTTCACGATCGGAAGCGTTAAAGTGCGAAATTGGCCAAGATGGAAGAATTGAGGTTGTGAGGCCTTATTCTAATCAATACTTGATTTGCAGGCAAAAAGTACGTCGTTTAATTGGAAAAAAAGAACGATCCTTTTTTTGGAAAGTTGTGTACAATTCATGATCGAAAGAGTCAAAGAAGCAAATTCACCAAGGTGGGAGAATTGAGGTTGTTAGGCCTAATGCTAACTAAGACTGGATTTCGATCTCAAAATTTTGTCATTAATTAGTAATGGTAGAACGTTCTTTTTTGGGCAAGTTGTATACGATTTATGATCAGAAGCATGAAAGAACCAAATTGGCCAAGATGGGAGAATTAAGGTTGTGAGGCCTAATTATAATCAATACTTGATTTGCAGCCCAAAAGCACGTTGTTCAGATTTAAAACAAAAACGATCCTTTTTTACGCACGTTGTATACGATTCATGGTCAAAACGGTCAAGGAACGAAATTCACCAAGGCGGGACAATTGAGTTTTCTAAGCCTAATGCTAACTAAGACTTGATTTGTAGCAAAAAAGTTCGCCAGTAATAAGTAATGGTAGAATGATCATTTTTTGCCCAAGTTGTGTACCGTTCATGATCGGAAACGTCAAAGAACGAAATCAGCCAATATGGGAGAATTGAGTTGTGAGCCCTAATTCTAATCAATGCTTGATTTGCAGCGAAAAAGTACGTCGTTTAGTTTGAAAACAAAAACGATCCTTTTTTGCGCAAGTTATGTACAGTTCACGATCGAAAGCGTCAATCAATGAAATTGGCTAAGATTGGAGAATTTAAGTTGTCAGGCCAAATTCTAATCAATGGTTGATTTGCAGCACTAAAGTACGTCGTTTAGTTTGATCACAAGAATGATCCTTTTTGGCGCAAGTTGTGTACGACTCACGATCGAAAGCGTCAAAGGACTAAATTCATTAAGGTGGGAGAATTGAGGTTGTTAAGCCTAATGGTATAAGTAAGACATGATTTGCAGAGCAAAAGTTTGATGTTAATTAGTAATGGTAGAAGGATCCTTTTTTGCGCAAGTTGTGTACACTTCACAATCGAAAGCGTCAAAGAACGAAATTTGCCAAGATGGGAGAATCGAGGTTGTGGGGCCTAATTCTAATCAATACTTGATTTCCAGCAAAAAAAGTATGCCGTTTAATTTGAAAACAAGAATGATCCTCTTTTTGGAAAGTTGTGTAAGGTTCATGATCGAAAGAGTCAAAGAATGAAATTCACGAAGGTCAGAGAATTGAGGTTGTTAGGCCTAATGCTAACTAAGACTTGATTTGTAGCGCAAATGTTCTTAATTAATTACTAATGGTAGAACGATCCTTTTTTGTGCAAGTTGTGTACGGTTCAAGATCGGAAGCATCAAAGAGCGAAAGTGGCCAAGATGGGAGAATTGAGGTTGTGTGGCCTAATTCTAATCAATACTTGATCTGTAGCCAAAAAGTACGTCGTTTCATTTGAAAACAAGAATAATGTTTTTTTGAGCATGTTGTGTACGATTCATGATTGAGTGAGTCAAAGAATGAAATTCACGAAGGTGGGATAATTGGGGTTGTTAGGCCTAATGCTAACTAAGACTTGATTTGTAGCGCAAATGTTCTTCATTAATTAGTAATGGTAGAACGATCTTTTTTTGCGCAAGTTGTGTACGGTTCACGATCAGAAGCGTCAAACAACGAAATTGGCCAAGATAGGAAAATTGAGGTTGTAAGGCCTAATTCTAACCAATACTTGGTTTGCATCTCAAAAGTACGTCGTTCAATTTGAAAACTAGAACAATCCTTTTTCGCGCAGGTTGTGTATGGTTGACGATCGAAAGTGTGAAAGAACAAAACTGGCCAAGATGCGAGAATTCAGATTGTGAGGCCTAATTCTAATCAATACTTAATTTGCAGCAAAAAAGTACGTCATTCAGTTTGGTTAGTAGAACGATCCTTTTTTTGCGCAATTTGTGTATGGTTCATTATCGGAGGCATCAAAGAAAGAAATTGGCCAACATGCGAGAATTAAGCTTGTGAAGCCTAATTCTAATCAATACTTGATTTGCAGCCCAAAATTCTCAAACGTACATTGTTTAATTTGAAAACAACAACTATCCTTTTTTGCACAAGTTCTGTATGGTTCATGATCGAAAGAGTCAATGAACGAAATTCCCCAAGGTCGGAGATTGAGGTTGTTAGGCCTAATGCTTACTAAGACTTGATTTGTAATGCAAAAGTTTCTGATTAATTAGTAATAGTTGAACAAATCTTTTTTGTGCAAGTTGTGTACGGTTCAGGATCAGAAGTGTCAAAGAACAAAAATGGCCAAGATTCGAGAATTGAGGTTGTGAAGCCTAATTCTAATTAATACATGATTTGCAGCCCAAAATTACGTCGTTCCATTTGAAAACTAGAACAATTCTTTTTGATCAAATTGTGTACAGTTCAATATGGGAAGCATCAAAGAACAAAATTGGACAAGATGTGAGAATTGAGGTTGTGTAGCCAAATTCTAATCAATACTTGATTTGCAGCCCAAAAGTACGTCGTTCAGTTTGAAAACTAGAACGATTCTTTTTTGCGCCAGTTGTGTTCGCTTCACGATCGGAAGCGTCAAAGAACAAAATTGGACAAGATGCGAGAGTTGAGGATGTGAACACTAATTCTAGTCAATACTTGATTTATAACGCAAAAGTTCCAAAAGTACGTCGTCTAATTCGAAAGCAAGAACATCGTTTTTTTGCGCAAGTTCAGTACAGTTCATGATCGAAATAGTCAAAGAACATAATTCCCCAAGGTCAGAAAATTGACGTTGTTAGGCCTAATGATAACTAAGACTTGATTTGTAGCGCAAAATTTGTCGTTAATTAGTAATGTTAGAACGATCCTCTTTTGAGCAAGCTGTGTACGTTCCACGATTGGAGGCGCCAAAGAACAAAATTGATCATGATGGGAGAATTGAGTTTGTGAGGCCAAATTTTAATGAATAGATGATTTGTAGTCCAAACATACGTCATTTAGTTTGAAAACAAGAACGATTCTTTATTGCGCAAGTTGTGTGTAGTTGACAATCGGAATTGTCAAGGAACAAAATTTGGCCAAGATGGGAGAATTGAGGTTGCGAGGATTAATTCTAATCAATAATTGATTTGTAGCGCAAAAGAACGTCATTTAGTTTGGAAACAAGAACGATCTTTTTTTGTGCAAGTTGTGTACTGTTCACGATCGGAAGCGTCAAAGAACGAAACTAGCCAAGATGGGAGAATTGAGGTTGTAAGGCCTAATTCTAATCAATACTTGTCTTGAAAGCTAAAAGTGCATCGTTTAGTTTTAAAACAAGACCAATACTTTTTTTCGGAAGTTGTGTATGGTTCACGATCGGAACCGTCAGGGAACGAAATTGCCCAATGTAAGGGAATTTAGGTTGGGAATACTAATTCTAATCATTGCTTGATTTGCAACCTAAAAGCGTGTCATTTAGTATGAAAACAAGAATATCCTTCTTTGCGCAAGTTTTGTATTGTTCACGATCGGAAGCGCCAAAGAGCGAAATTTGCCAAGATGGAAGAACTGAGGTTGCGAGGCCTAATTCTTATCAATACTTGATTTGCAGGCAAAAAGTACATCGCTTAATTTGCAAACAAGAATGATCCTTTTTTGGGCAAGTTGTGTACGGTTCACGATCGAAAGAGTCAAAGAACAAAATTCCCCAATGTGGGAAAATTGAGGTTGTTAGGCCTAATGCTAACTAAGACTTGAGTTGTAGCACAAAATTTGTCGTTAATTAGTAATGGTAGAACGATTCTCTTTTGAGCAAGTTGTGTATGGTCCACGATCAGAGTCAAAGAACAAAATTCACCAGGGTGGGAGAATTAAGATTGTTAGTCCTAATGCGAGCTGAGACTTGAGTTTTAGCGCAAAAGTTCGTCGTTAATTAGTAATGGTAGAACGATCCTTTTTTGAGCCAGTTGTGTACGGACCATGATCGGAAGCATCAAACAACGAAACAGACCAAGATGGGAGAATTGAGGTTCTGAGGCCTAATTCTAATCAATAATTGACTTGCAGCCAAAAAGTGCGTCGTTTAGTTTGAAAACTAGAACTGTCCTTTTTCACGCAAGTTGGTTACGGTTTATGATCCAAAGCATCAAAGAACGAAATTGGCCAAGATGGGAGAATTGAGGTTGTGAGTCCTATTTCTAATCAATAGTTGATTTGTAGCCTAAAAGTTCGTCGTTTAGTTTGAAAACTAGAACAATCTTTTTTTGCGCAAGTTGTGTACGGTTCACGATCGGAAGCGTAAAAGAACGAAATTGGCCAAGATGGGAGAATTGAGGTTGTGAGGCCGAATTCTACTCAATAATTGATTTGCAGCATAAAAGTTTGTTCTTTAGTTTGAAAACTATAACGATCTTTTTTTGCACAAGTTATGTACGGTTCACAATCGAGAGCGTCAAGAACGAAATTCACCAAGGTGGGAGAATTTAGGTTGTTAGCCTAATGCTAACTAAGACTTGATTCGTAGTGCAAAAGTTCTTTATTAATTAGAAATGGCATAATGATACTTTTTTGCACATGTTGTGTACGATTCACGATCGTAAGCGTCAAAGAACATAATTGGCCAAGATGGCAGAATTGAGGTTGTGAGTCCTATTTCTAATAAATAGTTGATTCGCTGTCGAAAAGTTTGTCTTTTATTTTTAAAACAACAAAGATCCTCTATTTCGTAAGTTTTGCACATTTCCCAATCGGACGCTTCAAAGAACGAAATTGTCCAAGATGAGAGAATGGAGTTTATGAGTCCTAATTCTAATCAATAGTTGATTTTCAGCCCAAAAGTATGTTGTTTAGTTCGGAAACAAGAACGATCCTTTTCTATGGAAGTTGTGTACTGTTCACGATCAGAAGCGTCAAAGAACGAAATTGGTCAAGATCATAAAATTGAGGTTGTAAGGCCTATTTCTAATCAATAGTTGATTAAAAGCTCAAAAGTATGTCGTTTATTTTAAATACAAGAAAGTTCCTTTTTTACGTAAGTTTTGTATCCCTCCATATTGGAAGCGTCAAAGAACGAAATTGGGCAAGATGAGAGAATTGAGGTTGTGAGTCCTAATTCTAATCAATACTTGATTTCCAACCCAAAAGTCTGCCGTTTATTTTGAAAACAAGAATGATCCTTATTTGCGTAAGTTGTGTACCGTTCGCGATCAGAAGCATCAAATAACGAAGTCGGCCAAGGTGGGAGAACTGTGTTTGTGAGGCCTAATTCTAATCAATGCTTGATTTGCATCCCAAAAGTATGTTGTTTAGTTCGAAAATAAGAACGATCCTCTCTTGGACAAGTTGTGTACGGTTTTTGATCGAAGTAGTCAAAGAACAAAATTCACCAGGGTGGGAGAATTGAGGTTGTTAGTCCTAATGCTAACAGGGACATGATTTGTAGTGCAAAAGTTCGTCATTAATTAGTAATGGTATAACGATCCTTTTTTGTGTAAGTTGTGTACGATCCATGATCAGTGGCATCAAACAACAAAACAGCCCAAGATGGGAGAATTAAGGTTTTGAGGCCTAATTCTAATCAATAATTGATTTGCAGCCTAAAAGTACATTGTTTTGTTTAAAAACTAGAACGATCCTGTTTTGCGCCAGTTGCGTACGGTTCACGATCGGAAGCATCAAACAACGAAATTGGCCAATATGGTAGAATTGAGGTTGTGAGTCATATTTCTAATCAATAGTTGATTCGCAGCAGAAAAGTATGTCGTTTATTTTGAAAACAATAAAGATCCTTTTTTATGTAAGTTTTGTACCATTCCCGATCAGACGCGTCAAAGAACGAAATTGGCCAAGTTGAGAGAATTGAGTTTGTGCATCCTAATTCTAATAAATACTTGATTTCCAGCCCAAAAGTATGTTGTTTAGTTTGGAAACAAGAATGATCCTTTTTTGCGGAAGTTGTGTACGATTCATGATCGAAAGCGTCAAAGATCAAAATTGGCCATGATCATAGAATTGAGGTTGTGAGGCCTATTTCTAATCAATAGTTGATTTCCAGTTGAAAAGTATGTCATTTATTTTGAAGATAAGAAAGATCCTTTTTTGCGTAAGTTTTGTACCCCCTATCGAAAGCCTCAAAGAACGAAATTGGCCAAGATGGGAGAATTGGGTTTGTGAGTCCTAATTCTAATCAACAATTGATTTGCAGCCTAAAAGCGTGTCGTTTAGTTTGAAAACTAGAACGATCCTTTTTTGCACAAGTTGTGTACAGTTCACGATCAGAAGCGTCAAAGAACGAAATTGGCCAAGATGGGAGAATTGAGGTTGTGAGGCCTATATCTAATCAATAGTTGGTTCAAAAAGTATGTCATTTATTTTGAAAAAAGAAAGACCCTTTTTTCAATAAGTTTTGTATTGTTCCCAGTCGGACGCGTCAAAGAACGAAATTGGCGAAGATGATGGAATTGGGTTTTTGAGTCCTAATTCTAGTCAATACTTGATTTATAGCTCAACAGTACGTTGTTTACATCTCAAAAATCCTATTTTGTGGAAGTTTTGTACTGTTCACGATCGGAAGCATCAAAGAACAAAATTGGCCAATATGGGAAAATTGACGTTGTGAGGCCTAATTCTAATCAATACTTGATTTGTAGCCCAAAAGTACATCTTTTATTTTGAAAACAAGAATGATCCATTTTGCACATGTTGTGTACGATTGACGATCGAAAGCGTCAAAGAATGAAATTGGCCAAGATGGGAAAACTAAGGTTGTGAGGCCTAATTGTAATCAATGCTTGATTTACAGCCCAAAAGTACATCTTTTAGTTCGAAAACAAGAATGGTCCTTTTTTGGGCAAGTTGTGTATGTTTCATAATCGAAATAGTAAAAGAAAGAATTTCACCAAGGTGGGAGAATTGAGGTTGTTAGTCCTAATGCTAACTAATACTTGATTTGTAGCGCAAAAGTTCGTCGTTAATTGGTAATGGTAGAACGATCCTTTTTTACGCAAGTTTGTACTGTTCACGATCGAAAGCGTCAAATAATGAAATTGGCCAAGATGGGAAAATTGAAATTCTAACCAATAATTGATTTGCAGCCTAAAAGTGTGTCGTTTAGTTGAAAACTAGAATGATCATTTTTTGGGCAAGTTTTGTACAGTTCATGATCGTAAGCGTCAAGGAATTAAATTGGCCAAGATGGGAGAATTGAGGTTGTGAGGCCTAGTTTTCATCAATAGTCAATTTGCAGCCTAAAAGAGCGTCGTTTAGTTTGAAAACTAGAAAGATCATTTTTTACGCATGTTGTGTGCAGTTCACGATCCTAAGTGTCAAAGAAAAAACTTGGTCCAAGATGGTATAATTGAGGTTGTGATTCCTATTTCTAATCAATAGTTTATTCGTAGCAGAAAAGCATGTCGCTTATTTTGAAAACAAGAAAGATCCTTTTTTGCGTAAGTTTTGTACTGTTACCGATCGGAAGCGTCAAAGAATGAAATTGGCCAACATGGAAGAATTGAGGTTGTGAGTCCTAATTCCAGTCAATACTTAATTTGCAACCCAAAACTGCATCGTTTATTTTGAAAACAATAACGATCCTTTTTTTGCGTAAGTTGTGTACCGTTCCCGATCAAAAGCGTCAAAGAACGAAATTGGCCAAGATGGAAGAATTGAGGATGTGAGGCCTAATTCTAATCAATAATTGATTTGTATCCCAAAATTACGTTGTTTAGTTTGAAAACAAGAATAATCCTTTTTTTGCAAGTTGTGTACAGTTCACGATCGAAATCGTCAAAGAACAAAGTTGGCCAAGATGTGAGAACTGTGCTTGTGAGGCCTAATTCTAATCAATAGTTCATTAAAAAAGTATGTCATTTATTTTGAAAACAAGAATGATCCTTTTTTGCGTAAGTTGTGCACCGTTCACGATCAGAAGTGTCACATAACGAAATTGACCAGCATGGGGGAATTGAGGTTGTGAGGCATAATTCTAATCAATAATTGATTTGTAGCCCAAAAGGGCGTCGTTTAGTTTGAAGACAAGAACGATCCTTTTTTGTGCAAGTTGTGTACGGTTCACGATCGGAAGCGTCAAACAACGAAGTCAGCCAAGATGGGAGAACTGACTTTGGGAGGCCTAATTCTAATCAATGCTTCATTTGCAGCCCAAAAGTGCGTTGTTTAGTTCGAAATAAGAATGATCCTTTTTGGGCAAGATGTGTACGGTTCATGTTCAAAATAGTAAAAGAACAAAATTTACAAGGGTGGGAGAATTGAGGTTATTAGTTCTAATGCTAACTGAGACTTGATTTGTAGTGCAAAAGTTCGTCGTTAATTAGTAATGGTAGAACGATCCTTTTTTGTGCATGTTGTGTTCGGTATATGATTGGAAGCGTCAAACAACAAAACATGCCAAGATGGGAGAATTGAGGTTCTGAGTCGTAATTCTAATTAGTAATTGATTTGCGGCCTAAAAGTGGGTCGTTTAGTTTGAAAACTAGAACGCTCCTTTTTTACGCAAGTTGTGTACAGTTCACGATCGGAAGAGTCAAATAATAAAATTGGCCAATATGGGAGAATTGAGGTTGGGAGTCCTATTTCCAATCAACAATTGGTTCGCAGTCAAAAAGTAAGTTGTTTATTTTGAAAATATGAAAGATCCTTTTTTGCGTAAGTTTTGTACCGTTCCAAATCGGAAGCATCAAAGAATGAAGTTGGCCAAGATGGGAGAATTGAGGTTGTGAGGCCGAATTCTACTCAATAATTGATTTGCAGCATAAAAGTGTGTCGTTTAGTTTGAAAACTAGAATGATTCGTTTTTGCACAAGTTGTGTACGGTTCATGATTGGAAGCGTCAAAGAACGAAATTCACCAAGGTGGGATAATTGAGGTTGTGAGTCCTATTTCCAATCAACAGTTGATTCGTAGTCGAAAAGTATGTTGTTTATTTTGAAAATATGAAAGATCATTTTTTGCGTAATTTTTGTACCGTTCCAGATCGGAAGAATCAAAGAATCAAGTTGGCCAAGATGGGAGAATTGAGGTTGTGAGGCCGAATTCTACTCAATAATTGATTTGCAACATAAAAGTGTGTCGTTTAGTTTGAAAACTAGAATGATTCGTTTTTGCACAAGTTATGTACGGTTCATGATTGGAAGCGTCAAAGAACGAAATTCACCAAGGTGGGATAATTGAGGTTGTTAGGCCTAATGCTAACTAAGACTTGATTTGTAGCACAAAAGTTCGTCATTAATTAGTAATGTTAGAATCATCCTTTTTTGCGTAAGTTGTCTACGGTTCACGATCGGAAGCATCAAAGAACGAAATTGTCCAAGATGGTAGAATTGAGGTTGTGAGACCTATTTCTAATCAATAGTTGATTCGCAGTCGGAAAGTATGTATTTTATTTTGAAAACAAGAAAGATCCTTTTTTGCGTAAGTTTTGTATTGTTCCCGACCGGACGCATCAAAGAAAAAAATTTGCCAAGATGAGAGAATTGAGGTTGAGTCCTAATTCTAATCAATATTTGATATCCAGCCCAAAAGTACGTTGTTTAGTTCAAAAACAAAAACGATCCTTTTGTGTGGAAGCTATGTACGGTTCACGATCGAAAGCGTCAAAGTACAAAATTGGCCAAGATCACGAATTGAGGTTGTGAGGCCTATTTCTAATCAATAGTTGATTTGCAACTGAAAAGTATGTCGTTTATTTATAAAACAAGAAAGATCCTTTTTTACGTAAGTTTGTACCCCTCCCTATCGGAATCGCCAAAGAACAAACTTGCCAAGATGAGAGAATTGAGGTTGTGAGTCCTAATTCTAATCAATACTTGATATCCAGTAGAAAAGTACATTGTTTAGTTCGAAAACAAAAACAATATTTTTTTGTGGAAGCTGTGTACGTTTCATGATCGGAAGCGTCAAAGAACGAAATTGGCCAAGATCATAGAATTGAGGTTGTGATTCCTATTTCTAATCAATAATTGATTTGCAGCTGAAAAGTATGTCGTTTATTTTCAAAACAAGAAAGGTCCTTTTTTGGGTAAGTTTTTTACGCCTCCCTATCGGAAGCGTCAAAGAATGAAATTGGTCAAGATGGGAGAATTGAGGTTATGAGTCTTAATTCTAATCAATAATTGATTCGTAGCCTAAAGGTGTGTCGTTTTGTTTCAAAATTAGAACGATCCTTTTTTGTGCAAGTTGTGTACGATTCACGATTAGAAGCGTGAGAGAACGAAATTGGCCAAGATGGGATAATTGAGGCTGTGAGGCCTATTTCCAATCAATAGTTTATTTGAAAAGTACGTCGTTTATTTTGAAAACAAGAACGATCCTTTTTGTATACGTTGTGTACGGTTCACGATCGTAATCGTCAAAGAACAAAGTCGGCCAAAATGGGAAAACTTAGGTTGTGAGGTCTAGTCTAATCAATGCATTATTTGCAGCCCAAAAGTACGTTGTTTTGTTCAAAAACAAGAACAATCTTTTTTTGGGCAAGTTGTCTACGTTTCATGATCGAAATAGTCGAAGAAAGAAATTCACTAGGGTGGGAGAATTGAGGTTGTTAGTCCTAACGTTAACTAAACTTGATTTGTAGCGCAAAATTTCGTCGTTAATTTGTAATGGTAGAACGATCCTTTTATGCGCAAGTTGTGTACAGTCCATGAATGGAAGCGTCAAACTGCAAAATTCGCCAAGATTGGAGAATTGAGGTTCTGAGGTCTAATTCTAACAAATAATTGATTTGTAGCCTAAAAGGCATCATTTAGTTTGAAAACTAGAACGGTCCTTTTTTGCGCAAGTTCTGTACGGTTCACGATCGGAAGCGTCAAAGAATGAAACTTGCAAAGATGAGAGAATTGAGGTTGTGAGACCTATTTTTCATCAATAGTAAATTTGTAGACTAAAAGTGTGTTGTTTAGTTTGAAAACTAGAACCATCCTTTTTTACGCATGTTGTGTACGGTTCACGATCGGAAACATCAAAGAATGAAATTGGGCAAGATGGGAGAATTGAGGTTGTGAGGCCTATTTCTAATCAATTGTTGATTCGATAAGTATGTCATTTATTTTGAAAACAAGAAAGATCCTTTTTTGTGTAAGTTTTGTATCATTCCCGATTAGAAACGTCAAAGAACGAAATTGGGCAAAATGGGATAATTGAGGTTGTGAGGCCTAATTCTAACCAATGCTTGATTTTTAGCCCAAAAGTGCGTCGTTTATTTTGAAAACCAGAACGATCCTTTTTTGGTCAAGTTGTGTACGGTTCATGATCTAAATAGTCGAAGAACGAAATTCACTAGTGCGGCAGAATTGAGGTTGTTAGTCCTAGTGCTAACTATGACTTGATTTGTAGGGCAAAAGTTCGTAGTTAATAAGTAATGGTAGAACGATCCTATTTTGAGCAAGTTGTGTGCGGTTCACGATCGAAGGAGTCAAAGAACAAAATTGGCCAATATGGTAGAATTGAGGTTGTGAGTCATATTTCTAATCAATAGTTGATTTACAGCTGAAAAGTACATCGTTTAGTTTGAAAACAAGAACAATCCTTTTTTGTGTAAGTTGTGTACGGTTCACGATCGAAAGCATCAAAAAACAAAGTCGGCCAAGATGGGCGAACTGAGTTTGTGAGGCCTAATTCTAATCAATGGTTGATTTATAGCCCAAAATTATGTTGTTTAGTTCTAAAACAAGAACGATCCTTTTTTGAGCAAGTTGTGTACCATTCCCGATGAGAAGCATTGATGCGGATCCACCATCGAGTACACTTGGAGTCCACAAGAGCACAAAAAGCAAGAGTGGAGATCCATTGACTCTTCCAAGTGGCCCGATCACAAGGGAACGTGCACACAAGTTCAAGGCAGCCATGTGTTTGTTCATTCAAGATCAAATTACCCAAGAGCTTCAAGATCATAATATCGAGAAGTGTTGTTTGGATCTTGAAGGCAGCCCTAAACCTATTACCTTGCTGAAGGCGTGTATTAATGAAGGGGTTGTCTAATCATGCATTCTTTTATTTCATTAGACTTGTTTAGTGTGTTTCGGGCCTTGTTAAATTCATTCAGCCCACGTTTGACTTACTTACGGTTAATTAATCCATACCCAATAAGGATTAGGATTAGCTATCCATACCCAATAAGGATTAGGATTAGCTAGCTAGTATAAAAGTTTTTTTTGTAGCCTTGGAAAGACACCTTTTGACAAAAAAACGAATTTTATACTTATTTCATGCTATTTGCGTGTTCTTGATTAGAGTGAGAGTGAGGATTTTCTTTCTTCTAATTGCATCAAGAATCAAGGCAAACTTATCAATCTAATTGTGGTGTTTATCTTATTCTTATAACCTGATTATTTGTGTTTCCATACCTTGTTGTGTGGGGGTTCAATAGGGTAGGAATTTAGTTTATCATTAGAACTATATCATATTGTACGTGTGAGTTTGTGATTTGCTAATCATTGGACTCCGCATCATTTGGTATCAGAGCCAAAGTTAAGGTAAATTCTTATTGTCACGACCATGACCAAAACCACATATACATGAGCATGCATTGCATACAATATAGATTGATCTGAAGTTGCATACGTTGTCCATATGGTTA
>CAODLS010506747.1:0-14162 GCA_948243855.1 Flueggea neowawraea
CGGATTTAAGCAACTTCTGATAAATCTTCTTATCTCCCATCTATTTTCACAGTTAGGTATTACATAAATTTAAAATGGACTAACCTGCACAAGGGATACAATTCGAGCATGCATCTCTGCAGCAGTCTCCTGCTTCTCAACATCTCCATCACTGTTGAGCATAACCTTCAGCATATTATCCTTGAGTAGTTTCTCAGATCGAGCATGTCTCTATGACAAGTAAGTTTTCTTTAGGTAAATCAACAGAAGTAACCAATTGCTGTGCCATATTAAAACAATTAAGGGACTTAAACATTGACATTAAATTTCCCAGGTCACCTTCCAAATCAAGTCCAGTTTTACCTAATGTTTTATACATGTACATAAAACAAGTATACTGATGAGCTTTGGAATTATGTATAGTCATCCATTAGCCAATAGCCACCAAAGAGTGGATGAGCAGCAAGGAAAGAACATGAGAATAAGTATAGCCTTTTGTACCAAGTTGTTACATCATTTATAATAAGCTACTAACTAATAAAATTTCTAATTCCTAACTTCTATATACAATGTAACAAATGAAAGTTATATCTATTAGAGAAAGAAAAAATCGTATCTCAATCTTGATTATTAATATATTCATCAGACAGGAACCAGCTTCTTCAGGTTCCATGTCCTTCAACAGGGTCAAGATGCCTAACTTCAAAAAGGAATCCTGACTGGGCGGCGAGGAACGCCATCAGAATATCTTCAAGACATATACCCCATTCACTTTCAAGTGGGTATATACCGTAGAGTGGACCATAAGATAATTCAATAGAAGAATAATTTTATATTTTCATACAGTACAAAATATAACTTTAGAGTTGCAACAAGCACTGTGTGCTGATAACGACTTTGAATATCACGTGACCTAATGACAAACTACGAGACACATTCACAAAATTGATAACATCTAGAACTTGCAGATTAAAGTGAAAATGAATATATGATTATTTGCACCTATAATCGTTCATCCACTAATGGATACTTGACAGCAGAAAAGAAAATGGAGATGGAGAAAGGGCCAATAAAATCTTGAAGAACAAAAATAGACAGTGAAATCCTTCTATTGAACATTATCTGTATTGACTAGCTTGGCAGATAGGAACAAAGCAATGCTTTAGCTGTAAAAATGAAATTCTTCTCAACAGAATAATGTTACCTTAGAACTGAGATGAGCCTTCAGGGACTCTTCCCCCAAACACATAATTCTCGGGCAAATCCTACACTTATAAACAGATTTAACCTTGAGCACACTATCTGGCATATCGAGAAAAAAAGATTGCTTTTCAGTTTCTTCATCAAGTACTTCAGCGCCATCATTATTAGACGTGCAAGAACCAAATAGTTCCTGCCTATCCCCAGTAGTTTCATCATCTTCATTTGTAGAACCTGCTATACATCAGGAATCCAATTAAGATAAATGGTCCCATGAATGCAATATAGCTATTGCTGAATTTTGATTTTGACAGTTCAAACCAGCTAGTTGAATTATTATCCCTCATGGATTGCACAACCAATAAGAAGAGGAGCTAAAACTGGCATATTAAAAAAATAAATAAATCAAGCACAGTTTAAATGAGCTTTTAAAATTCAAAAGCTGCATTTGTCTATGCCCTGCATTAGTTATTTCAAGAATGCTCCCAGATGGCACCTAGTAAACTGAATGCGGTGGATTCCACTAGGACATCTGATAGTATCAGCATAGATGTACAACTCATTTGATAATTAAAAAAAGCCTCGAACAACACAATCATCATCAAAACACCCAAGTACAGCACTTAGGAATTGAATGTTAATTACTCCAACATATCATACTAAAAGTAAAACCTACCCGGCGAGTCAGCATCAATTTCGTTCCCTGAGCTATCCTCACTCTCATATCCTAAAAACCAGACAGAAAAATAAGAATAACAATCAATAAACAGAAGAAGGGTTCGAATTGAAGAACAAACCAGAAAAAGGGGAGCAAGATTCTTGATGGGTTTCTTTTGCCTCAACTTGAACATCATCAGCATCACCATCACTGGCATCTGCTTCTAATTCAGCGTCAGAAGAAGAAGAAGAAGAAGAAGAAGATGATTCAGAAGAAGGGTCATTTCTGTCACCATGTTCTTCCCTGTAAAATCGCCTCTTTATCATCCTTGCTCTCTTTTTTCTTTGGCACCTGATGAAATGCAACACAATATCAATTGGACACCAGAAGCTGACTCATTCCATACTATAAAATGGTAAAAGCAAGCCTACAAGTGTTTGTCCAGATGGAAAATTGGCGACTGCAGTTTGGTGGAGAAAGGAAGAGAAAGAAGGAAGAGGTGGGTGGGGTTTCGGGCTTTTCTCGTTTCGGTCAGAGAGGAACGGACTTAGTGGAGTTCGGGCTAGCGGGTCAAAGCTCGGCCCATCTCCCTACAAATATTGTGATAGGAAACAACGGCCTATTTGCCGTTTGTGGTTTTTACACGGCACAACAGGAAAAGTTTACAATATTTGTTTTACACCAGCGACTTTTGAATATTATAGATATTTTTTAATTTTTATTTGTATGGTGTCACTTTTTAAATATACAGAGGCGTCTTATTTATATGTTATTGGTATGATATTTATTTGTTGTTGATATTTACATGTTGGTATTAATTTAGTGGGTCGTGCGTTTAAAATTTAGAAAGTGGGTCAGTGAGGTTGTAATTTTTGATACTGGACTCCGTGTATCTAAAAATGGCCCTTGCCGTTTTCTCATTTTTTTTGCTTCCAACGCTTATAACTTCGATGTTACACATTTATACATAAATTCATATTCAATATGCATCTTTCCATGTTTTATACGCTTTCATGACATCATATGTCTCAGCTGTATTCTATAAAGTCATTTTTGCCTTTTATTTCAAATTCAGAATCTCTAGGTTTGACTTTTGTTCCATCTCCATTATTGTTTATTTTATAAACTCTCTCTCTCATCATTTCTCTCTCCTCATCTCTATCTCTCACCATTTCTCTCATGCTCTCTCTCTCTCTATCAGTTCTTTCATCGTTGCTCTCTTCTAGTTGTTGCCACTGCCTACAACAACTTCAATCAAACATTGCCTCTAAAAACCATATTTAGATCCTGTTGCCTCCTCATCGGCACTAAAAAATTTATCTCTCCTCTCTGACTATACCTCACCTCACCAAAGCCACCTCCCCTCTTCCTCACACCCACACCCTCACTCGCTCTCCAATCACTTCCATATTTTCCTTCTCTCCTCTCCTCTCTCCATCAACCTACACGCGCTCGTTGTCTTCCGTTCACGGCCATGCCTCTTTTAGAGGCGACGCTGATGCCTCTCCTCTATTTTTTTGTTTATTTTAAATTAATGGGTGCAAACTGTATTAGATCTGTTGTAACTTAGTGTTTTTTTGCTTGTGTTGGTTGTTTTTCAGTTAATTTTTGGTTATTTTCTACTTAATTTGCTTTAGTTGGTCAATGGTTGTTTTTTCAGTTCATCTTTTGTTGGTTTTTTGTTGATTTTTTTGCTTAATTTGTTTAGTTGGTTAGTGGTTATTTTTCGGTTGTTTTCTAGTTATTTTCTGGTTGATTTTTTTGCTCAATTTGCTTTAATTGATTAGTTATTATTTTCGGTTGATTTCTGGTTGATTTTTTACTGAATTTGTTTTAGTTAGTTAGTAGTTGATTTCTGGTTATTTTTTGGTTGATTTTAGTTGATTTAATGTTGTTTTGAAGTTTACAGTAGACAAAAAATAACAAAACACTAGTTAATTTTCTTTAGCTAGGTAGTGGTTATTTTTTAGTTGATTTTTGGTTAATTAGCTTTAGTTGGTTAGTGGTTATTTTTCAGTTGATTTCTATTTGTTTTTTGGTTATTTTTTGCTTAATTGTTTTTTGTGTTTTTTTTGCAATGATTGTAGATTATTTGTTATGTCTTTTGCTGAACATTTTTTTACTGGGAAGAAGATTAAAACTTTTATTTTTTGACATGGATTATCATTGTTCTAGGCAAAACATGCAAGGAAAAAGTAGGATGGAAATTTTCAAAGTGATGATGCAGCTCCTCACAAGCCAAAGCACAAAAAGTTGAAGAATTAGGGATTAGTTGATAGTAGATATAACTGATTTGGAAATAGTGTTAGGATCTAGTATAGTTAGTTTTAATGTTGACAATTGTTTATGTTGAAATACTAGAATTTTATGTATATTGATTAATGTAGTTTTATGGTTGAATCTTCTTAACTTTTGTTACATACTTGATGTTGTTTGAATCTTTCTGTTTTTAATCAACAAGTTTATGTTGCTTTGATTTTAGTTGATTTAATGTTGTTTTTAAGTTTACAGAATACAAAAAAAAACTAGTCTACAGTTAAAATAAACTATAAGAAAGCTCATTCATGCATACATGTGGCAATGCATGGAGAATATGTTGGGACGGCAATGAGTGAAGAAAATGAACGGAGGCGAAGAAAATTCAAACAATGTGACAACCGCGTAAATGTGGAGTTTTGATTATTATTTGATATAATTGTGTAATCGGCCCATGTTGTGAAAATTGTTAAAAAAAAAAAAGAAGCAAACTAATGCGTTCAAAATGCATTTAATCAAAATCAAAACAAAAAATCTCAACAAGGCAAAAATAATTCCTAAAATCAAGAACTCACCACCACCACAAGCCTTTTACATGACCACTAAAAGAGGATTTGTTGTGGTTTATTTTGAGGAAAAACCTAGGATGAGAGAAGAAGAGATGAACTAATGAGTGAAAGAGAGATTATGGGGTTTTGAAACAAGAAGAAGAAGAAATCAAAAACATCTAATAACAACAACAATTTCTAAGAGAACTAAACCCATCTACATTCAATGCTTCTATAATTGTCTACAAGAACTAAACTCGAACAAACATTAATCACCTATAGAGAGTGAGAGAGAGCACAATAAAGATGCATTCAGAGAGAGAGAGCATACCTTACCTGATATTGAGATCGAGATCGAGACAAAGAAGAGGAGCTTCGAAGGTAGAGGAACCATGTTTTCTGAATAACTGTTTAAAATCTTTTTTTTTTTTTGCCTTAAGTGAAGTTAGAATGTATGTGGAAGAGAGAGGAGGTTTAAACAGAGATTAAATGAAAAATTGTGTTTTCCATAGAAATTATCTTTTTGAACATTTTTTTTTTATTTTTTCATCTTTATGTTCTAATTTTCTAGAAAATAATGAAAAATTTTCTCAACTAAACAACCCCTAGATTTGTATTCTTAGTAGATCTGTATTCTCAGGAAATTATGGTATTAGACCCTCAAATTTTGCACAAATTATAAGACGAGTCCCTAGCTTCCGAGAATTCGCATAACAATCCCTAAAAAGTGTTATCATTTGCAAACTTTAATGGTTGAACACTTATACGTGTAGAAACTAATATGATACACAAGCGTATAGGGTTGTAAATTTTGGAATATGTTTTTGGTCTTCTTAGTTGAGTTGAGAGAGTAGAGAAGAAAGAACACAAACGATTTAGAGTGGTTTGGTCAAACGTGCCTACATCCACTAGTTAAGTTCCTCATTTAGGATTTTCTCAATTCACTATACAATGATTAATTCTAGCTCAATCCAACAAAGTCTTACTATAAGGTTGATTGCAGCTCACACCTCCAAAACTAACATAAGGTTGATTCTCAACTCACACTCTAAAGCCAACAACAAGGTTGACTACAGCTCACACCTCTAAAGCCTAACCATAAGGTTGATTTCTCTCTAGGCGTACACCTCTAAAGCCGTTACAATGTTGTTTTCAAAGGCTCACAAAAAATCTAACCCATACTCAAAGTGTTTACAAATCACTCATAATGATGATAGGACTTTAGAACAAAAGTTTAAGCAAACTACCCACAAACTAGGTTAATTTTGAGCACCAAATGAAGAATTGTTGTAGCAAGAATTTTGGGTGTTTTTTCTGTCCTTCATGCCTCTATTTATAGTGTTTGAGACACTCTTCAAGTTGATTGTACCATAGCAATAGTATAGAGACTCATTGGAAATCAATCATAAAGCATTTTTTTTATGTTGACAGCTTCCACTAGCAGACTACCCAAGTCACTAGTAGACTACAAACTTCTTATTTACTTCTTTATTCTTGGTTAGTCGAGTACCCAACTTCACCAGGCGACTACCCAAGCCACATATCTGTTAAATGATCGTTGTACATCACATGAATGTCATTTCGAATCAGATTAAGCCATCATGTTCTTCACTAGTCGACTACCCATTTCCATAAGTCAACTACCCAAGTATTTGCACTATTAGTCGACTCTCAAGCGCATTAGTCGACTACCTAGCATTGTGGATGCTTCTGTTTCTTCATTAGTCGACTGACCAAAAGTACTAGTCAACCACAAAAGTCCTAAAACATCTCCAATTGATTTCTTCATACATCATTCGACTTCTAAACTCCATGGATTGACTTTTAGACTTGACAATATGATTTCCTTCATTTTTCTTGGCCTCAATTGGTCTTGAATTGTATTTCTTTCTTAAAAACAATCTTACTAAGTTTTGTTCATTAATCAAAATATAGAAGGAATCAAATGTAAACCACCTTTGGTTCAACAGTACAAGTTTTGTACATTTTTTTCATGATTGTACACTTTTGTGTAAATTCATGTACACTTGTGCACAAATTTAGAAAATGGACTAATAAAGAAATAGAGGATATTTGTACACTTAGTGTTCACCAGTATACACGCATTTACACATTTGTGCATTATCTATACACCAATGTCCTCTTACATAAACCAAACAATAAATGAAAAAATTTGATATTCATTAAAAACTTATTTTTTTAGTAGCTTTTTTGAAAACCATTTTTAGACTTATGAACATTTGTCCATGTTCCGTCAACATTTGTCCACAATTGTACACACTCTTCCATAAATTCTTCTTTTGCTATATTTTTTGAATTTTTTGTGAAAATTTAATTTCTCCCGATTTTCCTCCAATTGCTCGCAAAAATTCAAAATGGCATTCTAGATATTATTTTTGTCCATGCTAGATATAATTTTGAAAAACGGTGGCATTTGAGATATCTTTTCCACTCCTTCGTCTAAAGTGTAATTTTTGAAAATTACACAAATTATTAGATTTTGATGGCTAATTTTTAGGCATTTCTCTACACGTATTATATTATCAGGATTAGAAGGCATAATTTTACAACTAAAAAATTAGGAGGCATGCCAGAAGGTTTTCACAACTACAAGATTTTTATCTAAATTTAATCTATTTTTTTCTCAGCATTATCTATCGTCACAATTTATGGTCTCATGCAATCTTCTGGGCAATGACACATTTGCTTCCATGAAGTGATTATCTCATGTAATTTGAAAATGAATGATGAAAATCATTATGTATATCTTAAACACTTAGGATATAAGATCATCATTCTAACTATGTGTGCTGAGAACATCGCTGATAATGATTTGGCCTATATCAAGGACATCAAAGACTAGTCATCAATCAAGCTTGAGATGAAAGACATGGGTAGTGCATAATACATCCTTGGGTTAAAATTTCAATAGAGCGATTCAAGCGATTGTTATCTCTTTCTTAAAAGAAATACGTCGAGAAAGTCTTGGAACCATTCAATATGAAAAGCTACAATCCTATACGAACCCCAATAGCTAAGAACCATCAACTTAGCTAGAAGAAGTGTCCACAAATGGCAAAAGGGAAGAAACGAATAGATAGTTACTTATGTCAATGCCATTGGTTGCCTAATATACGCAATTATGTGTACTAAACTCGATATCTACTTTGTGCTGGTCTACTAAGTAGATTCTAGTCAAACTTTGGAGAATTGCACTAGAAAGCAATAAAGGGAGTTCTTAGATACTTGAAGGGCATTGTTGATTACACACTATGTTATCAAAGGAAGAATCTGTGATTGAGAGGAAACACAAATGTAGATTTGGAAGAAGATATGGATGAGAGGAAATCCACTTCTAGACATGTGTTCTTTATTAATAATGGAGTTGTATCATGGATAAATAAGAAACAGATGAGCGTTGCATTGTCTACCATAGAAGCTGAGTTCATAACTATGTTTGTCGCAATATAAGAGGTTGTTTTGTTAGGTAAGGTTTCCAAACCATTTGGGTTTAGCTGCCTCTCAAAATCCTTTAACTATTATAGTAATAATCAATCCTCGATTGCTTATGCTAAAGATCCCAAATTCCATGGGACTAAGCACATTGAGATCAAGTATAACTTTGTTAGAGATCTAGTTACGCTAAGAGACATGAATTTATAGTACATATCTATGCAAGAAATGATTGTGAATCCATTTACTAAATTCTGACTAGAGATGGCTTCGCTAAACGTATTATGTCTTTCGATCTTCATAGGATGTAAGCTAGTACTCCATTTTGCACTCCCTTGACATGATTTGTCAGTCCATTAATAAAATCATATTTTCTTTGCAAAATTCATTGTTCGCAATATGTTGGTCCCAAGTATGGCACTCCAAGAGGGGAGTGAATTAAAGTTTGAGACATTTTAAAAACTTTGTTGAAAATTTTTGCAAGTTAAACTAAATAACAAATTCTTTTACAAGCAAAATCAAAGTTAAATGTGAAAGCAATAACACACCAATTCACAATCAAGATCATGCAAATGAAAAGCAAAGTAAAGAGAGAAAAGGAGAGATAATAAATCCAATTTATAATAGTTCAGTCCTCTTTAACCTATGTCAACTCCTTGAGAATCCTCTCAAGAATTTCAATCCATTAACTCCTCACTTTCAGATGGAGGAAAACCGTTTTACAACACTTGTTTTTGTGGGCTCAACAAACAAACCGTTACACCTTGTTTTAAGAACAAAACAGGCAAACCAAACCACTAGTTTTTTGTGGGCTCAATTAGCAAACTGAATCCTTAGTTTTTGCAGTCTTAACTAGAAAACTATTACCATTTGTTTTATGGATAAAACAAGCAAACCAACTTCTAGTTTTTGCGGGCTTAATTAGAAAACTTGTTACCCACTAGTTTTCTAAAGCTTACTAGCAACCACTCTTATTTTTCTAAGGCATAATAAGAAAATCTATCTATCTCGAGCAAAAAAACTTACTTGATACAAATTCAACCCAAGATATAACAGATTAAAGCTCACACAAACCCAGAAATTTGATAGCAAGTAAATAGCTCAAATGAGTTAGAAACGTAGAAATGAGAGAGAAGATGAATAGCAAGTTTAGCAAACGTCTCTCACTTCTTCCTTCTGCTATAGGATGTTTATTTATAGCCACTTGTAGGAATATAGTTGTTCGGAGCATCAAAGTAGCCATTGTGAGATATTAGAAAATTATGTTTTAATTAATATCACTGCCTTCTACGTGCGTAGCTACCATCTACATGCATAGTATATTGATTCAACTAAGTTTTGTACGCTTTGATCTTCCTTCTGCGTGCATTGCTTTGAACCCAATAATCACCGCCTTGAATATATTGGTATCTACGTGTCTTGTTCCCATTCTATGTGTGTAGGAATTTGATCTAAGTGCTTTGCACCATGTTCTACGTGGATTGCTCTAAATTCCAGAATATGCATTTTCACCTAGTGGTTTACTACTTGCACAACACTCTCTTCTACATGCATAGTCATTCCTTTTCAAAGATAGTGCCTTGATTCTTTAGTGACTGTGGAAGAGAATATTCAAATTCAAATCTCGAGGAGTGTCTTGGATTTTTCCTCTCCTGAAGTTCGCTATGTGCGTTGTGGCTTTACTACGTGCGTAATCATTCTTCTTCAAAGATAGCTCCTTGATTCTTCAAATGATTGTGTCGTTTTGTCCACATCTGTAGCTCATCTGCATGTGTAGTATCATCATCTATGTACGTAGTATCATCGTCTTGGCCTTGTCTTGTGAACCTTCTTCATTTTGCTTCAAGAACCCATCTATGCAAATAGATTACCTTTTTAAGTGCGTAGTATGATGTCTCCTTCAGACCAATAGCTTCTCCCTCTCTACTATGCGCATTGGTCTCTCTTCTAGTTGCAGAACATGAATCTAGACCATTTTTTTATTCAACACGTCTGCGCACATTGCAATGCCTTCTACGGGCATAATACCAATTATGGAAAACCCAAAATGCCTTTAACGTGATCAACGTGCTAAGATTGCTCTTTTAAGTACTTTATGGCTAGATATCAACAAGTCTGTAACTTTGCACATCTTTCATAGATGTTTTTCATTCATTATCATCAAAGCTGAAATCAACAATCTCCCTATTTTTTATGATAAAAAAACATACATGAATTTGAACATCTAATCATCAATGACAAATAATTTGATCAAGGATTTCACTCATTGTCACTTGGTTAGTTCAACACAATAATAATGAGCATGACGTTCAAAGTAACAATAATACTGATTGTAAATGATAAAGCACTTAATCAAATTCATGCACACTTCTCTCCTTTTTGTATGAAAAATTAACAATCTCCCCCAATTAATCAAAGGAATCAATCAACACAATTTTAGCTCCCCCTAAGCAAATGCAATAATAAATGATGGAATGCAAATATAACTCCTCTTATGAAGTTCAAAAACTCATTGTATGCATTAAAAGCAATTGTTGAATGCAAAGAGATACTAAATGAACAATATGTAATGCAATCAACTCAAATATACAAGAAATCACAACAAATAATCAAAATAGCACAAATATAAATGAGAAACGAAATAGGCTAAAATGTCAAGAATGTGTTACCACACTTGCTTTCCTTATCCTTCATTGTTGTCAAGTATATTGCACCAATTTCATCATCATCGCTGAAGCTTGAAATATAATCAAAAGTTCTCCTTTTCCTCCTTTTGCTATGTTTTTTCAATTATGGACAGTTCAGTTTTACATGTCCCCGTTCATGACACTCATAGCAAATGAGTTTGCTCTTCTTCTTTCTTACCTCATTTGCTTCCTTTTCTTTGAGGAATTTGTTGAACTTCTTGGTGAGATATTTGATCTCTTCAAAGTCATCCTCTTATTCGTCATCTTCACCAGAGCTTTCAATGTATTTTGTGGAAGCATTTAATGCTATGCCCATCTCTTTCTTCTTCTTCTTCTTCTTCTTCTTCTTCTTCTTCTTCTTCTTTTCTTCTTCTTCTTCTTCTTCTTCTTCTTCTTCTTCTTCTTCTTTTCTTCTTCTTCTTCTTCTTCTTCTTCTTCTTCTTCTTCTTCTTCTTCTTCTTCTTCTTCTTCTTCTTCTTCTTCTTCTTCTTCTTCTTCTTCTTCTTCTTGCTCCAAACCCATTTCACATGTGAGTAAGGATCCAATAAATTCCTCCAATAGAAGAGAAGAAAGATCTTTGGCTTCTAGGATGACATATTTCTTGGAAGCCAGTGATTTTGGAAGTAACCTCAACAACTTTCTCACAAATTCTGAATTTGAATATGATTTTCCAAGACCTTTGATACCATTAATGATATCATTAAAGCGATCAAACATTTATTGAATAGATTCTTCCAACTTCATTTTGAACAACTCATATTTGTGGACAAGGAAGAGATCTTGTTCTCTTTGACTTGTGAGGTGCCCTCATAGGTAATCTCTAAAGTCCTCCAAATCTCATGTGCACTTTGACATTGCTGGACTTTATTGAATTGAATTTTTCTTAGAGCACAAAAAGTATGTTCATAAGCGTGTTGTTGTAGCACACCATGTTCTTGTCATGTTCAATCCATTCTTCCTTTGGTTTGATCCTTTGAACACCATTAACAGTCTTTTTAGGGACATAAGGACCATCTTCCACTACATCCCAAACTTACTTGGCTTCACACTTGAAAAACACCATCATTCTTTTTTTGTTTACAATAGAGGTAATCGTGATGTAACCTAAATGTACATATGAAGTCAAGCATAAAAGTATAGCATTTTCACCTCATGTGTGCTTAATTATCGATGTATTTTTACATTTTCATGTTTTATGTAGGGTGATGATGAATGAATGAAATTATATGAAAAAGGGATAAAAAAAGGCATGAAAAAATATGTTGTTAAAGTTGCAATACCAATGGAAAAAGGTGCGAAGAAAATCGGACGAAAGTGCATCATTGGTCATCGCTACACCCTGCACCATGGTCATGGCAGGAGACCATGGCTAGGCCACACCCTAGGACCACCCCATGGTGAGACCGTGGCAGACATACAAGGGTTAAGAATTCAAATTTCGGCTATGGGTCAAATATGGACAAAAGGTGGCCAACAAGTGGACAACTTGCATGCATCAAATTGTCAATTTGTCTAGGGTTTGTTTGGGACTTTATTAAGCCTATGAATACTCTTCATATGTGCATCAAATAAGGGAAACAAAAATTTGAGCATATTTTTCTCTCTTTGTTCTTCCATTTGGAAGAACATTGTTATAAGGTTGGAGGAAGACATGGAGAACATGCTTGAAGTGTGAGGATTTCTCTCAAAGGCTACCTAGAGAGGCTTTCTCTATATCCATTTTTCTCTCTTCTATCTCTATATTTATAGTTGTTACCATGGTTTATGTTGATGTTCACTCTCTTATTTTATTATAAAAAATCATGGAAGCTTAAAATATTTTGTTCGAATTTAAAGATCAAGACCTTAACATCTATTTCTATATTTATGAATGGAAGTGTGCTTTTAATTTCATATTTTTAGTTTATTAATCTTGAGCTTCGAATGTTATATTTCTAGTAATCTTGGATTTGATTTAATGACATGTTTTAATTGACTATGATTGTGAATGACCATCATTAGTTGTAGTTTTAACAAAATCAATTGAAGGACCGAAAGGATAAGGCTAGATGAGGTTGACATGCATTAAGCTTGTTAGGCTGTGTAGTAGAGATATTCAAGCCTCTAAGGTGTTCGAGAAAATTCCCAAAAGAACTTAATGAGTCTAGTTTAGTTAAATGAGGTCAAAATGACCCTTCTAATAAATGTAAACATAGACTAAATGAACTTGAAAGAGGCTTTAGGCAATAATCGCGAGAGAACACTCATATCCCATAAATCATTCATAAAATGTAGTAAATAGGAGTTTTGGTTAAGTCTTAATAGTTCTAACGTTTATCTTATTGTTGTCCTCTTACATTTCATGTTTCTTATCCAAAAATATCACTTCTTTGCATGTTTTAATTTCTTGCGCGAATCAATCACAATTAGCACTCATCCCTGTGGGTTCGACACCCTTGTAATACTCCTAAGATTATTTTATTACTACATCGACTATCGTGCCCTTGCGATAGAACTGATCAAGTTTTTGACGCCGTTACCGAGGACGACGCTACTAGTTGTGATTGTTTATTTTCATTTTGCTTATTTGTTTGTTTCCTTTGAATTTGTAGGTAATACATGCTTTTGAGGCGTTCTAGAAGCTTGGGAGGAAGATCACATCAAGAAGAACACCGAAGCCATGACGTGGTTCATTTTTGGTTTCAATATTTCATTCATGTGGTACTATTGGCATTGTGCTTAATGATTACAAACCACTTAAAGTTCATGGTAGAGATTGAAACCAGTCATGGATTCACCAAACCAGTCATGGTAGAGATTGAAACCACTCATGATTACATATGCATTGTATTTATTTGGTACCCCAAATAGATACAATGCATACGTCCAAAATGCTTTAAACTACTTTTGATCCGCAATGACGTTAAACTATGGTTATCTTTTATTTATCAACTTGCATGCATATTTGCATTTTAGTATATGAGCATATTTACTTTTGTTGTTGTTTTGAAATATTTTGTTGATGTTCGATGAAGAGGACAATTTTACGACTCACATGATGATATATATGCATCTGTTCCACTAACATTTCGTGTTTTATGCCTAAACGTTCAAGTCATGCATTCAAGGAAGAGCAAATACAAGCAAGGCGGCAAATAGAGAAGCATTCTAAACCTTATCTCTTTTACTTTAGTGCTTAATTTCAATTGTTCCTATTGCTTTGTTAAGGTTGATCCTGTAATACCCCGAATAATTGTTATAATTATTTTTGGATAATTATATTTGGAGTAATTATTTTGAATAATTATTGGTGGATAATTAGTTTTGGGAATAATTATTTTTGGATAATTATTTGTGGAATAATTATTTTTAAATAATTATTTTTAATAAATTTGGGTAAAA
>CAODLS010506949.1:0-14719 GCA_948243855.1 Flueggea neowawraea
CCTCGTACGCCGGTCGCGGTCCCGGGAATGGGTCGTGACAGTTTTAGAGGTTTGAGTGTGTTAAAATTTACTGTGCAAGAGGTAAATCAATCATTAAAATTTACTTTATTTCAAATTTCATACCATATCAGTAAAACTAACGGAATCTTTAACGTTGGACAAACAGTTGAACGCTTCCGGGAACCTCGGGGAGGAGAGGTGAGCTTTTTCAAAACCCAGGGTTCTTTGAGAAAATTTCACTATACCTTAGGGACGACATAAGATTTAACCCATAAGTAAATAGATCAAAAGCAGAAAAGCCAACCATTTCAACCGACTTAATTATATTTTAAATTTGTTGTAATTATTCTTGAAATTAATTGTTGAACCAATTACTTTCTTTTTTGTTTTGCTTCAGGTAGGGTTTATGATTTTGAAATTAAAGTGGAGTGAGTGGAGAAGAGATTGTAATGAAGGCAGAAGAGTGGGTAAAATTGAAGGCCAGAATCGTGAAATAAAGGAAGAAGAAGAGAAAGAAATGGAAAAACACGCAAGTTTTTGTTCTGGGTTTTGTGAAATTGTGATTTTGGGTTTGAAATTGTGTTCAAGTTTAGTGTCGGTGGAGTGTACATTTGCATATATGGGTTTTTGTTCTGATGATGAGTTAACGTCAGATGTAGAATTGCTGGTTTTTGTGTATAAAAACTTGTGAAGAATGATTGTGGGTTTTTTGTGTTGTTTTCGGTTGAGTTTTTTGATTCCAGCTGAGTTTTTGTTTGGGGGCGTGGGATGGTTATTTCCAGTTGCATATTCAACTTGTTTGAATTCAATTGCTTTATTGAAAATAATCTGTTTTCTGTTGTTGATATGGGTTTTTGTTTGGAAGTGATTTATCAAGAACTCAAGAACATGAGTTTAAAAATATATCAGACGAATTTTTGTCTTTAAAATTTCATTTAAACTTAATCAAGGGATACGTCAGCAACTCACTAACAAAATATTAACAGACCATTAACAGAAAGATTTAAGTATAACTCGATTTTTGACATAAAAAATATGTATATAACATGCTAAAAATATAAGAATCGACTTACTAATTAGAGTATATATCAGAAACTCAAAAATTATTTTCTCTAATAAAAATTATAAATTGTTATAATATTAACAAGGAAATGTACACCTTGACAAGAAAAGTTATAAAAACTCAAGTAACCTTCGGTTATGTGAAAATGTTGTCCATTTAAAGCATGCTAAATGGCTTCCCTTGACATGGTTCTCTATTATATTATTTTTTTAATTCATTTTTCATCATGATTTATCATGAAATTTGAATTACTCCTATTTATTTAACTCTTTAATTATTATTTTCTTATTAAATAAACAAAAAATAGAAAAAAGTGAATAGTATTTTCTGAACTATGAGATGCACAGAGCTAACCAAGAGGATGTTGCTTTAAAAACTTATCATCAACTTTGTTAAAAAAAAAAACTTATCATCACCGTGCTCAATACTATGTTAGGTATTATTGAAATGATAAAGGAAAGTTAGGTCATTATAGAGAGAGAGAGAGAGAGAGAGAGAGAGAGAGAGAGAATAGAATTCCCACTTTATATGGATATAAAAAGAAAATATCTGAAGTTCGCTATTGTATTACATTTTTGTTTTGGTTCGTTTTAACAAAATACCACCTTTACTTCCTTTTCGTAAACCTTTTTGAAGTATTTTTATTTGAGGTCTCGTTTAATTCGCAGTAAATACATTATGGAAATGTAAGTTTATAGGAAATTATAGTTTTTGACGTGTTTAATTTAAAGAAATTTAAAAATCAAAAGAAATTGAACTTCCTTTAATTGTTTAAGTTCCTTAGTTTTTAAGAAACTTTAATTACCAAGGGAGGAGTTGGTAAGTTCTACTTCTAAAGTAAAAATAATTTACTAGGACTAAAATATCTTCTTTATTATATAAAAACAAAACCCTATGTGTACACAGTTTTTGTGGTAAAACACTCAAAATATAACATTTAAGCTTCACTAATCTACCTAAGTATGTACTCGCCCATTAATATTATTTTTTTCCTACGTTATCCACAAACTAATGAATATTAGTACATATATTATGTTTTTAATTTTTAAATTTTTTAATAAATATTTGACTAATTAAAATGTTTTATTATATTTTAATTAATTTTTTATTTTTATAAATATAAAAACAAAGGCTATTTTTATTCACTTAATTTAATATTTTAATGATGATGGTATTATTGTATTTTACAAACTACTTCCCAGGTAAGAAAGATCTCAATCAAACACTCAATGCAAAAAGTTTCTTGGAATTAAAAATGAAGTAAACATAAAAAAAATACAACTTCCTCATTAAAAACTTCCCTACTAATACAAATTTTTGGGAATCAACTTCTCTATAAGTTGAGTTATCTAACCAAACGAGGACTAAAAAAATTCTAACCCATCTAAACTTACCCTTTGATTATTCCATGCTCATATATATCCATTTGGAATCTCTTTTTAAATTGGCATAATTTCAAAGACGAAACAAACCCTTAATGGAGTGCACATAACATTTAAGCTCCTCACAATGAAGAAAGGCTTTTTATAAAGACTAAATTTGATGACCAATAAACAGTTGACTTAATGGTTAGCATACTGACTTTAAGAAAATTATTTGAAAAAATGTTAGAGGTTCAAATATTAGTAAATATCAGAAAAGACACTTATTGAAATAAGAGAAACTATTAATGCTCACTAATCTTTGAGGTGGGTGACTACTCTTTGTCAAAAAAAAGCATTGAGATTTGATGAAAACATTTATAATTACATGGGTGCAATAATGTTATAATTAATTTGATGACAAATTAAATGAAACGAAAGAAGACTGCACTTATATTTACATGGGTGCAGTAATTGTATACATGAATCAAATTTTAATACTCGAAAGATAGATTAAGATGTGCATGACTCTTCTCTTCTAAAGGATTTTATTATCTAAAAGGCATCTAATCAAGTATTTAATTTGAATACATTGCCAAAAAATAAAGGATTGAATGAGAATGGACCACGACATTGAAGCAAAGGATCATGAAAATGCTTTAGAATCATTAACTATTGCTTAGGGAATAAGTCTTTTATATTTCAAATGCTTTTCTCTTTTCGAAACATATTTTTTTATAATAAATTGAAGTTTAAGATTTTCAGTAGAATATATATTAAGAACAATATTAACAAATCTATCACGTTTTTGAAAATTAATAAAAATAAAATACAAACTTTGAGTTCATAAAGAAGTATGTCATAGAATGGACTTCGTTGTGTGTTATTCAATCAACGATCAAAATGAAATAAAAAGTCAATTATGGTGAAGAAGTTGCGCTACTCTGAGTTGGAAGCAGCAACAAGCTCATATAACACTTGACAATACCTGAGGATAACTATAAAAAAATATCAAAAAATAATCTCAAGAAAGACAGATATGAGAGAAGGCCTCTAGAAGTAGGAAGGCCAAGTTCATTTTGTTCTCCTGTAATTTTAAGGGTAAAGATTTCATCACACTTTCTAAAATTAATTCAATGGTTTAGATCTTATCAAACTTTGAAAATTTAATTCAATAGTTGAGAGCTTGTCAACACATCAGTTCTCTACATTTAAAAGTGTTGGGACCCAAATATGCTAACACACTCGTATAAGAAAATAGAGAAAAAGAAAAGAGAATACAACAAATTTTTAAGGTAGTTCGGTCCCTCAATAGACTTATGTTCACGATCTCCACAAAAATAAATATTATAATTTTTGCACGAACAAAAATTTTAAAATCCTCTCACTCTCACAAACTCAAATCTCAAGTTACACCCTCTAGTTAACTAGTATGATATTTGTAATACTAAACAAATAAGGCATAAGACCTATTTATAGAGAGTAAACCCACTCACAATTCCATACCTAAGCGATGTGAGATTCACATCTTTACAAATTCCTCTTCTAATCAATGTGAAATTTTGGGAGTCATCCCAACAAATCTTCCATTTATTTAAATTCCCACATATCTCAACAAAGTCTAAAAATTGAAATCTCTTTGCAGACTTTGCCTTTTTTGTGTTGCTGCTTCTATTATTAAAAGAACATCCATCAAAATAGTAAATATTTTCCCCTTTCTTCTTTCCTTGTAATACCAAGCTATCACCTTTAATCACCATGCAAAACTCTTCAGCACCAACATATTTGTACCCACGATATGCCAATTCACCCAAAGAAATTATATTGGCTCTTGCACTAGGCACATATTTCACATCATCAAGTGTTTTGACAACATTATTATAGAGCTTCAGGCGAACTCTTTCAATGCCTTCAATCTTTAACTTTGAATGGATCCCAACATGGATGTAGCCAAAATTTTCTTCTTTTTTGTAAAGTGACAAAAGAAGCTAATCTCTACAAGTATGAATGTCACCAGCAGAATCTAACACCCAACTAGAATGATCTTCAACAAGATCATTAGCAGTAGTCATAAATACATCATTATAATCTCAACTACATTAATTGAAGAATCACCAACTTTCTTCTTACCCTTCATCATCTTTGTAGACTCTTCAAGTCTTGCTCAAATTGTAGGCAGCAAGATTGCATGTGACCGATTTCTCCAAAATAAAGGCACTCAAAAGTACTCATATCTCTCGATCGAGATCTTGATCTTCCATCATGGTCATTGATTGAATCCCTACAAGTGCACTTGTGTCGATGTAGTTTTACCAAAGAGTATTCCAAGGACAACAAATCTAAGGGAACTAGTACTAATGGTGATCAATTCGTAAAAGGAAAGCAATAAATTTCATGATTTGATTTTTGGGGTTTTTGATTAAGAAACTCGAAATTAATAAAAGCAAGCAATTGAAAATGAAAGTTGATAACCAATTAATAATAAAGCGTTAGGATTTTTGAGACTTGACTAAGACTCATATTTGCTATATTCACGAATGGTGTTTTATGAATTTGAGTGTTCTCTATGCTATTCTCACTTAAAGCCTCTATCGAGTTCATTTAAGCAATGTCTACATTTATTAGGAGGGTCCTTTTGGCCTCACCTAACTAAACTAAGTTGATTAAGCCTTATGAACTTCATCGAACACCTTATCTATATAGAATATATATATCCTAAACTGGACAAGTTTAATGCTTGTGGACCTCATCTAGCCTTCATCTTTCGATCCTTCAACTAGATTTGTCTAAATTATCATCATGGTGATCAAGCACAACAATAATCAATCAAAACAAGTTATCAAATCAAATCCTAGGCAATCTTCACATATAGAACATAAAGCACAATACACATTCATTAATAAGCAAATATTCATCAATAGTCTACATCTCTAAGTTCTAACAATAAATCTAAACTACCATTATAATAGAAACAAAATAAAACAATCAAATTAAAAATGAAACATAGTCACCAAATAAAATGAGGAGATAAAAGGATGTTGAGAGGGGAGTAAGCTTCTTCAAGATGCCCTCAAGAGCAAACTCCAATTCTTCAAGCCTCTTCCTCTTGCTCAAAACCCTAGACTAGAGCTATCTAAAAATTGAAAAGACTAAGAGAATGTTACTAAGAGTGAAGAATATTCCTAAAATGGAAAATAATAGGAGTATTTATACCCCTCATGTCACCTCAAAACTTTTCAATAATTGCTGACAAAAATGCCCTTGACTTGTGCCTTTGGTCCCCACACTTTGTCCTTATCTACCACCATCTCTCCCTTTTTTCTAGAAGGGCCATAGCCGTGGCCTCCAGGGGCCACTACCGTTACCCCTATAGACTTGAAAACTTGGTTGTGGCTTGTGTGCCACGACCGTGGAGATGGAGAGCTTTGATTGTGGCCTTTGGACACGATTTGTATACATTTTGGTCATAGTCATGGCCTTCAATGGCCATGATCGTGGCCCTTCTCTAACTTGCCAATGCGTCAAATTTTGAGCCATAGGAGGCCACATTTATGGCTATGATCGTGGCTTAGGGCGTGGCGATGGAAATTTCTCCCTTTGAGCCGATTTTACTTCCATTTCTTTCCATCGTTTGGACTCCTTTGAAAACTCATGTTTCATGCCTTTATCCATCATTTTCATCCATATTCCATGCAATTTCATTCACCCTACACAAAAACACGAAACGAGTGTAAATTCATGGACAATTAAGTACACTTAGAGCCAAAATGTCATCTATTTATGCTTGAATAAACATGTAAATTTATCATACATCAGTCACCCTTTCCGCGATTCCTTCCTCTTTTGCCATCTTCTGCAACTATGAGTAATTGAGGACCACCACCATCTTCTCTCATCATCCTTTCATTCTCCCTCAAGACCGTCATCACATCATTTAATTGCAAAGTAGTTTTTTCCTACTAACATTGTTTACGCCAACAACTTGAAAAATTTAGGTAATGATGCTAACAGAAGAAATGACTACTCTTTCTCCTTAATGTTTTCCCCCAAATTCGATAACTGACAAACTAACTCATTAAAATTATTAATGTGGTCAAGGATATTACCTCATTCATCCATTCTCAGGGTATACAGATCCATCTTCAGGCACAATTGGTTAGTCAATGACTTCAATAAATAGGTTCTCTCTAACTTATTCCACAAAGCTTTAGGATATGTCTCCTTCAACACAATAATTTTAATTTGGGGAGCAAGTGCTAGCCTGGTAGTGCTGGCAAATTTTCTTTGGATGGCACTCCAATCTCCATCTTACATACCGTTAGACTCTGTTGCACAAAATAGTCTTGAATCGTGCGCTGCCATAGCGTGAAATTGATTTTTTCATCAAACAATGGAACCTCAAACTTCAATGTCGTATTCGACATCTTCCTTGCAACTTTGCTTCTTGTAATACCCGTCGAATTCCAATAATACTTTCTGTAGCTTTCCATTCCGTCCCGTTTTGATCTAGAAAGTTTGGAGCATTGTGTTGATGATTAATGGTTTTAAGAGAACTTACTTGAGTAAGTATAAGGGTGTTACTCAAGTGAAATAGACCATTGATTATTCGAGTAAGAAATTCAAGGTTACTAGAGTAAGATGAGGTATGTTGTACTCGAGTAAGCCATTCGGTTACTCGAATAAGCCGTGTATCTGGATGAACACTTGGGAAAAATGTTACTCGAGTAAGGTGAAGTGTTACTCGAGTAAGGAGGGATGTTACTTGAATGAGCAAGGCAAATTTTCTAAAACAACATTGTTTTGGGTAGTGGTCAATATATACCCCCCACCCGATTCTCTCGGCTCTCTCACGTCATTTTTGTCTCTCTCTCTCTCCTCCAAATCGGTCCAGAACACTTTTCCATTGTTTCCATTGCTCCCACTACGATTCTTGAGATAGGACAACATCTCTAATCACTTCTTTTCGTCCATTTCATGTATTAATCTCAGATTTATGCTTTAGGCAGAATTTGAATAGGTTTGAATTTTTGGATGATTTTGATGAAATGAATGCTGAGGGTTTTTAGATTATGATTGTTTGAGGTTATATAAACATAAATATAGCTTGAAATCATGAGATTTGATGATTTATTGTTTTGGCTAGGATTAGATTCGGATTTTTGCTAAAATTTGAAGATTTTGAGTTGTTTTTGAGAAACCAATTATATATTTGAGTTCCTAAGGTTGAATAGGATCAATGTGGGTGTTTGGATTCGATTTTTATTGGTTGAATCGAAATTTGGACTATTTGAGCAATTTGTCATTTGAGGACCAAACATGATATTTTGCATTTTGGGGTTTAACTTGAGATTTTGAGTAGTTTGGAGACTAATATTTTGAGATATTTAAGGATTAATGTGTAACTTTGAAGAGTTAAGGACTGAATTATAAATTTGGAATATTTTGGGAACTAAATCATAATTTTTTGATATTCGGAGACTAAATTGTAATTTTACATCGATGTTCGATTTTCAATGAGAGTTTAGGATTTTCATTCGTCGTGGGTTAGGACGAACATCTGCATTGCATACATATTCTGTATTCGCCACAGTACAATATTTGTGTTACGACCCAAAATCGGGGCCGAGACCGGTGTACAAGACGAACCATCTATGGAAGCCGGACCCATCTCGCAGAAGCCTCAAAGATGATAACTTACTACCCAAAATGTTTAATTATTATTTAAAAATATTTAATGAAAATATTTATTGTTAAACACATACGTAGTAAAATAAGTAATATAAACCAAATGTTTAATATATCCAAAATATATTATAAGTATAAAATCAGGTTATCAAATAGCAAACCCGTAACCCTACAGCATCCCGGTGTGGAACTCTAACAATACAAAAGGAGAGCCATGAAAAAAGGGCATAACTAACCAAGAGACGTCTCAATGGCAATCAGGATGCGGAACAGTTGCCGAAGCCAAAATCTGTAAACCTGAGATATAGAAATCATCATAGACAGAGAAATAATGGGGATCAAGGCCCAGTGAGGAATAACACTCCAGATCGCTTCATACATGCCTCACAAAGACTATTTTAAAAACAATTCAAAATTACCACATGCAATATAGGTAGACAAATTTTCATCAGACAAAGTCACTCATCCTCATTCATCCATAAACTCAGAAATCATTTCTCCTAATTCAACAAATTTTGCAGAAATCTCAGTCACTCAAACAACCAAACACATCTAGATTTGCACCAACAATGTTCAACAAAACTCATATGAATTCACCTACAACCTAGCCTTATGTTCTACCATCTCAATCCATCAAAAACCAACCAAAACAAACTTTAAAATCTACCTAAAACATGTCCATAAGTGCTCAAAACAGAGGCAACATCTCCCAAACTTTCAGGAAAAAAAAAAAGAACAAAACATGAAAACTGAAGCTTAAACCAACAGATCATGAAGGAGATTTGAGCCAAGGATTTCTTACCTTATTTGATGGAAACAAAGTACGGTAATAAAGAGACAATGAAGAATGAGTGCAGAAGAGAAGAAATGAAGAAGAAAAGAGAGAAAAAAAGTTGATATAGGTGGCGAAAAAATGTTCCAAAGTCAGGAAAAATCAAAGTTGTTGGGAGAATATGGGTTGTGTTGACTTTGAGGGACAAATTGAAAACAACGCCATTTTGGAAGAAGCTGGGCTGCCAAAAGACCGGACGACACGTGGAAGAGGTGGACGACAGAAGCAGCCAGTCCAAATGACGCGTTGTTTCCTCCCCTCCACAAGCTCCTCACGGACAACAGCTCTCTCCATGCCAAAAGACAAGTCACTTTCTCTAAGCATTGGAATGACCAGCCACCCCTTATCCTTTTCATCTGATTTTATTTTCAATTATTCAACAATTTCCACTTAATTAATCAACTCTAATTACTCCAAAGCTTCATTAACCACCCAATTAACCTTTAAAACATAATTTTTAATTTTTCAACATTAAAAATTATTTTCTAAATTAATTAGAAAATAATCAAAATTAATTCAAAAATACCGGGTATTACATGACTCCATTGTAATTCGTTTCTGTATTCAGCTTTGTTCATTTCCGGAAGCGACCATTCATTCACCGGAGGATCGTGATTGGATTATTAGCTCGGTATTCAAATGGGTGGATGACAGTTTTAGACACATTGGCTGTGTCTTTTAAATTCTAAATATTTTTTATGTGTCCTAAGTTGCCATGTAATATGGACTAACTAATGAATTCGAAATCCTAAAAATCTAGCTTATGTGATAACATCTACTGTGGAAATCAGTTTTTTTGAAAATTATTTTGGTTTCTGAAATAAATATTGAGTTTTGATATTTATTATGATTTCTGTAATAATATTGTGTTGGGATTTAAGAATATTTTCTGATACAAATATTATGTTTTGAAATAAGTCTTCTGTTCTGAAATTAAATATATTTTGCAATAAATATTTCGTCAGAATTCGAGTATGATTCTCAGAATAAACAATTTGTTCAGTTCTCTGAAATATTTTTTGTAATATTGTTTTGTCTGAAGTTTGGTATAATTCGGTGAAGGATCTATTTGTTTTACAAGTTTCTGTTTGAATATTTTAAATGTAAATATTCAAATATGTTTTGGCAAAACATTTGATATGGGACACCCAGCTGCTGGGTAGCGTATAATTTGGTATACCAATGCATAATCCTTTTCCTAAGTGGCTATTTTTGCCTAAGTGGCTAATCCATTCCTAAGTGACCAATTCATGCCTAAGTGGCTATTATCGAGTGCGGATGACTCCTTTATTCTGATTTGGAAAGTGATTGTTCTTGGTCCTACAATTCCCAAGAATGAAGATAGCACTCCTAAGGAGTATAAAGACTTCAAAGATGAAGATTAAATTCTCTTAATATAAACTCAATGACTACTCAACTATTGTATGAGAGTCCCGAATATTTCAATCGAATTACATCTTGTAAGAATGCAAAGGAGATATGAGAGATGCTTGAAGTTACTCATGAAGGCACAACTCAAGTCAAAAAAACCAAGATCAATATGCTTCTACATGACTATGAGTTGTTCATGATGAGAAATGATGAAAGCATTAACAATATGCTTGATCGCTTTGCGGAAATTACAAATGGTCTTGCCTCATTTGGAAGACCAATCTCTAGTAGCGATAAGGTGAAGAAAATCTTGAGGTCTTTGCCTCAAGAATGGAATGCAACGATCACCGCCGTCATGGAGTCTAAAGATTTGAACTCATTAGAGTTTAGTGCTCTAGTTGGTTCACTTATTAACTATGAGTTGTGCTAAGTTATAGAAGTGGAAAACCTAAGCATGGCAAGGCATTGAAAGCTTCCACTCATTTTCAAAAAGATAAGAGCGAGGGAGAAATGAGCTTGGATGAAGAGGAGGATGAAAAGGAGAAATACTACTCCAAAAGGATATCAACTTATGAAAAGTTGTTGAAAAATAAGAAGAATCAACAAAAGGAGATAGAGAGATTGAAGAATAAAAAGAAAAGAAGAGGTTATAGTTCTTCTTCAAGTGATGATGGTGATCCATCGGCCAATGTATGCCTTTCGGCATATTGGTACTTCTACAATTTTATTCTTTTAAATTTCATGCAATTTTATATCTTATTTGATTATTGTTATTTGCATAATATTTTGAATATGTTGATTTAAATATGTGCATTAGTTTGAAATAAATAGGGGGAGATACCTTTTTTGTTATGTGCACCAACTGTTTTTGAAAGGTGGAGTGAAAATTGTTTATCATTGCTTAACCTTTTTTATGATCACAAAAAGGGGAAGAATGTTGAATATGCTCATATATCTATTTGCAAGGGGTAGAAATTTTTTCACATTCACATTTACATGATGCTAACCAAATGACAAGGATATAATCCTTGATTAATGATGTTGTCTTTGATGTAGTGCTTTAATTCTTCAAAATTTTATCATCATCAAAAAGAGGGAGATTATTGGATCATGGTTGATCAACATTAAGTTCTATATGTGTTTTGATGATGAACAAAAGGTTTAAATGAAAAGCAAAACTTTTGACTTGAAGCGAAACACATTGGAAAGCTAGGAATTACGAAACAAAGCTAGAGAGACACTTAACGTACATTAAATGCACACTACGTACGTCAAAGTGAAGCCCAACGTACGTAATATACATCCAACGTACGTAAGGAAGCAAACAAAAGCAATTGAAGTATTGAAGAGCACACAACGTACGTAACAAATGTCTAATGTACGTAATGCTTGGACTACGTACGTAAAGGATCAAGAACACATGATCAATGTACGTGAGCTGGAGAAAAACTCAGACAACGTACGTTATGAAGGCACATACAACATTAAATGCACTCCAACGGCTAATTTACCGACTCCAACGGTCATATTGCATCAAATAACTATAAATACATCAAGAGGAGGCCAAAAGCATGTTGGACAACATCAGAAATCATTGAGCCAAACTTCATATCAATTCCAATCAAGAAATACACCAAATCAAGCTAGAGATCAAAGTTCAAGCATCAATCTCAAATATTGAACTCTAGCATAGAGCTTCATTGTTTGTAAACTCTTTGTATATACTTTGAGAGTGTGAGATAGGTTTATTGTAAGCCTATAGAAAATAACATTGTAGAGGTTTATTGTGAACCTAAGTATAAAATAATATTGAAAGAGGTTTGTTGTGAACCTATATAAAACAACCTTGTTGGCCTTGGAGGTGTTGAGATGGAATCAACCTCGTGTATTAGTTTTGTTGGATTGAGCCATTATCAATCACCGTTATAGTGGAAATCCTAAGTGGTGAGACTTAGGTAGTGAACGTAGGCATCGAGTTGGCCGAATCACTCTAAATCTTAGTGTTGATTTCGTTCTTTCATTTATAGTCGCCTCTGCTCTACAAACGTTATTCAACGCATAGACCGAAATTCTCCAATAGTGATACCAAACAAATAAGACATGAGGCCAGTTTATAAGGAGTAGAGTCCCTCACAATTCCACCCCTAAGCAATTTGGGATTCAAATCTTTACAAATTCTTCTCCTAATCAATGTGGAATTTATGGAGTTATCCCATCAAAAAGTATAATTAGATCAATTCTAATTATACTATTAGATCAATTCTAGAATGCATAATTAAATTGATGTGAAACACTTGGAAGTACACAAAAAGAGAAAGACAAAAGGACTTTAGCCCATTCCGATAGGAATTCACATATATCAAAACATTTTATATAAGAAAAAATAATGCACAATATAATTAAATTGATATGAAACACTCATATTTGATTATGTATTATGGAAAAATCGAAGAATTTATCCTTATATCACATAGTTTTTCGTAGTCAATATCAATTCACCAAAAAGCTAACAAAAATATTTTTTAACTTCATCTCAATTAATTCAATTTTGTCACCTTGAAACTCAAGGTGACATACATCTTCCACAGCCTTTATTATTTGGTAGAACTTTAAGATCTCAAAAAAAAAAGAAAAATAATTGAAAATTTTAGCAAAAAAAAAAAGAAATTTTAGAATGAAAAAAAAAATGTTATCCTAGGAAGAATTATTCATTTATAATAAGATTGAATATTATGAATGTTTTTGTTGGACCCAAACACATAATCACACCCACAAAAAAAAAGAAAAAAAAAAGAGAAGTGATCATAAGAAAATTTTAACGTGGTTCGATCCCTCAATAGACATGCCTCAACTACTCCGCTAAATAAATATTATAATTTTTGAACGGACAAAATTGTTAAAATTCTCCCACTCTCACAAACTCAAAAGCCAAGTTACACCCTCTCTATTTAATTTAGCATAGGATTTATAGTAAAAAAAAACTAAGGCTCAAAGCCTATTTATTGGCAAGAGATCTGTTACCCATATTACACCTAAGCGATGTGGGAAAAGTATTTTTTCCAAACTCATTCCTAATCAATGTGGGATTTCAAGAGTTGTCCTAACAAATCCTCCCCCTACCTAAATCATCACATATCTCAACAGTTTCTAACAAACTAATTGTCTCCATAGTCTTCGTCTTCTTTGTTTTATGACTTCCATTATTAAGGGAACATCCATCCAAGTAATAAATATTCTTCTGTCTTTCTTTCTTGCAATACTAAGCTACCATCTTTGCATACCTTGTAGAACTCTTCAACAACAACATATTTGTACCCATGAGATGCCAATTCTTCCAAAGAAATTATGTTGGCTTTAGCACTAGGTACAAACTTCACATCAACAAGAGTTTTGATAACACCATTGTGGAGCTTCAGGCGAATACTTCTAATGCCTTCAATCTTCAACTTTTGTTTGCTCTCTACATGGATGTAGCTAAAATCTCCATGTGTCTACAAAGTTTCAAAAGAAGCTCAATCTCTATAAATATGAATGTCAATAGCATAATCTAAACATAACTAGAATAATCCTCAACAAGATCATTAACAACAGTAAAAAAAGCATCATCATAACCATCAACTACATTAACTGAAGAATCATCAACTTTCTGCTTATCCTTCAACATCCCTTGTAAACTCTTTAAGTTCTGCTTAAACTATGGGCAATGAGATTGCATATGACATGTTTTTTCACAATAAAAGCAATCAATATTACTTGTGTCTCTCGTCCGAGATCTTGATCTTTCACCACAATCATCCTTCCCATAATTCCTCCATCTTTCGCCATCCTCTAAAACTATGAGTAATTGAGGAGTACCACCATCTTCTCTCATCATCCCTCCATTCTCCTTCAAGATCGTCATCACATCATTCAATTGCAAAGTAGTTTTTCTTACTAACGTCATTTGCACCAAAGGCTTGAGAGATTTAGGCAATAATGCTAACAGAAACAATGACTGCTCTTCCTCCTCACTTTTCTCCCCTAAATTCAATAACTGGCAAACTAACTCATTAAAATTGTTAATGCAACACCTCCCTCATCCATCTTCAGCAAGTATAGATCCATCTTCAGACACAACTGGTTAGTCAACGACTTTAATGCATAGGTGCTTTCCAATTTATTCTACAAATCTTTGACATATATCTCCTTCAACATAGTTTTTTTTAATTTATTTGGGGAGCAAATACTAACCTAGTAATACTGACATCCTTTGTCTGGATAATACTCCAATCTTCATCTTTCATACCACTAGGCTTCTCATCCTCTAATATGATGTCAATACTTTGTTGCATCAAGTAATCTTGCATCGTTCTTTGCCACAATGTTAAATTACTCTTGCCATTGAATAATGGAACCTCATAATTCAAT
>CAODLS010506964.1:0-13337 GCA_948243855.1 Flueggea neowawraea
TATGAAAGCTTTTTTGACCAGTAAAATCAGAGCACATGTAGAAAACAACACTAGTACAACTAATATAACAACAAGAAAAAATTCTTTTGACTGGTATAACCGAGTACATATGGAATATAACACAAGTATAAACAACAATAAGAACAAAAATACACAACAAACACCAACAAAAGTTTAATGTTTTCTTTATTATTCGAGTATAACACGAGAACAAGTCGAGTACGAAACAAATTTATGTACTATTTTTATAAAAAAAATTTTGATTGCAAACTAAATGAAACTTGTTCATTTGATCTCAATCAAATTAGGTATTATTTTTACAAATTAAAAAGTACTACAAATGAGTACATAACGAGTACAATAAAAAAACTTATTCACGTTAGTCAATATTTTAAATTATTTGGTTTCACTCAAGTTCAATACTTAGAACTTTTGCAATTACTATTAAACTGATGGTATTATTTTGCGATTTTACAATTATAATAGGACTAAAAGGATAATTAAATATTAGGGTTGCAGCTAAAGTTTTCAAACCCTAGTCTCCCCTCTCTCCGCTCATGCTGCTCTTCCCTTTATTGCCCGTTACGGCCTCTCTCTCCCCCTTACTCGCTCTCTCTAGTCGCTGATCTTTCGGTCTCCCTCATTGTCGAGTCGCTTTTTTGCTCTCCTTCGATCTTGTTATATCTCGTCATCGGACTCTCTTTATCTCGTTCTCTATCGTCCTCGGTCTTCCTTGATTTGGTTCTCTCCCGTTACTGGTCTCCATAGATCTATCGTCGACCATCCTCTCTCTCTCGTTTTTGGTTAGAGTCGTCAGTCTCCTTCCTATGGCGGCGACGACGGAAGGAAAAGAGAGGTAAAAAGGAGTACAAAAAGAGAGAGACATAGGAGAGAGAGGTGATAGAGGCGAAAGGGGAAGAGAAGAGGAGTGGGGAAAGAGAGAGACAGAGGAGAGGGAGAGAGGGTTTTGAGGAGAGAGGAATAAAAAACATAGAATATATATTATGGTATTATTGAAACTGAAAATGCAATTGTTTTAAAATAGTGAATAATTTCCTGGGTTGTAAATATGAAATGTGAAAAAGAAAAAATCACACCTGGTGTAATTTCCTCAATGAGTTAGATGTAATTAGTAATAAAAAATGCACCAACAATTTAATAAAAGGACAAATATAGAAAAAAAATAAAAAGTTTTTTTGTTTTATAAAATGTCACTTATTTTGGAAAAAAATTTCGTGAAAAAGATGGAGTATTTATTTTGAAAAATTAATGACAAGTTTTGTGACTATTTAATTATAATAATCATAATTGTAACACTTATAAAAACTAGAATGTGGGATAAAACTTTTTCAGACATATTTATCTTTCTTTTAAATTTTAAATTACTACTTTCATAGTAACTAACAGGATTAATACTACTAGTGGTCACTAAAGTTTTCGCGTGACTCAAGTTTGATCACAAAAGATAAAAATACTACCGAATGGTCACACCTAGGTTTTTTTGCTTCATCACGGTCACTTTGCCAAAAGCCATGCCGACTAAGCAAAAAACAGACACATAAATTTACCATGTGACTTGTCTCCGCAAACGTGGCAAGCCTACTTGACATTTTAAAATTTCACACTCAAACCCAACCCGACCCAAAACTGACCTGACCCGAAACCCTAAAGCACTAAATGTTTTATAACAATTGTTGTAGAAACAAGAACAAAGACAATCATCAATCCTTCCCTTCCATATTTATGAACCCTAAAGCACAAAATCAAACTTGCTCATTGAAAATGTGAAAGAATCCATATATTTGAATGAAACTTACACAAGTTCAATCATAAAAAACCCCATTATTTACTTGAAATCAAATTAATAAGTAGTGCTGGAAAATGAATTCTGCTTCAAAGCACAAATCAAGATCAGATTAGAGCAATATTCAACATCGGAGCAATTCCAAAACAAACTGAAGTTACTAAAACTCATCCTATGTCCCTGAGATTAGAATTGAAAGCTCTGAGATTTTTTTTTTCCAGGTTTAACTTTGATCTTAATGGAATCTGCCATTAAACGTTTTTAGAAAAATTGAAATTGCAAGAACCCAGAAGAACCCATCTTCAGTTCAATTCATGGTGAACAAAGTTTTCAAAAATTGGAAATGCTTCAAACCAAACTCATGCGTTGGCAAATTAGCTCTAATATAAGCCCTAAAAACAAGCCAAAAAAAATTCTGGATTTATAGCAGAATCAATCTGAAACTAAATTCAAAACCCAAAAATCACAGCTAAATCTCCTTACCACTGCTCCATCTCCAGTCATCCGTCGTTGAAGTCGCTCCACCTCCAGAAACCTCACCGTTGTCACCTAGCACGTAAGCGGTTTCCAACGCCGGCACAAATCCAGTCCCGATACCTTGACCATGCACCAAAGTTTCACGTCTCAACTCAGCCGTTGAAACGACCGAGGGCGCAATGACCACGATGGAGCTCTGGTGGAGAGTTGGTGAAGGGGCATGGCAGGAGTTTTGGAGATTGTTTGGGGGTTCGATGGGGTTTTTAGAAGAAGAGGAAGAGAAGGAGCGAGGGAGAGAGATGTGACGGTAACGACGGAGTTTAAAACAGAGACGGGGCATATTGCGACTGTCAACGGGGGAGAAAGAGACAGAGACAGTTGTTGGATTGAAAGAAGGGAGGGGGAAAGAGAAGAAAAGAGAACGGGTATGGGGATTTTTTGGGTTGATCTGGTTTCGGTCGGTCGATTTTGGGTCGGGTCGGTTGTGTGTGGAGTATGCCGCGTGTACAAAAGATCAGAAATTCAATTCAATTCAAAGTTTGTTAAATTTCAATTCAATTAAAATTCATAAAAAAAATTACTTGTGGTCTTGCTATACATTTAACAGAAATTCGAAAAGGTTCATATATATATTTTATATAAAAAGTATGAATTAAAATTTAAAAGTTCTACATAGAAATACAAATTAAAAAAATGAAAGGATAGTGATATTCATTTAATTTTAGATAATATTAATAAAATTTATGAAACATGTTAGTGTGTCATCCTATCACCTATTTTTATTATGCAATCTACTAATCATTATATCATATCATATAATCATATCATTATACCTAAATACTAAAGCTATAGTAAAAGTCTGCATATTCTGACAAATGACACTCTGATTTCATGACAAATGTCTAAGTAAAAACTAAGCTCAATTTTTAATATTTAAATAGGTTTATTTAAATAAAATTACTTTCAACAATTTTATGTGTTTGTTATATGTTTGTTAAGCCACAATATGTGTCCAAGTTACACTGGACTCTTTTCAAGCTGCAGCAAGATATGTTCATATAACAAAAATTGAAAAAATGTGTCGAGCCACAAGATAAGAAACATGTCATGTTTGGACTCTTTTCAATTGCAAAATAGATTAGAATTCACAATAATCCTGATTCCAATGAACCACAAATATAAAGCCTCTATTGTACAATTACCTCTCAGGTAATTTACCTGTGTTTTTCTCTGCACTTTCATCACTTTTATTTCTTGTCTTCTTGCTCTCTCTTTTACACTCATTGTCATGTTTTTAGTCTCTGTCTACATGCTCAATATTTTCTCTTCAATGTCATCTATTTTATTTGTCACATATACATTACAAACAATCTAATACCTCTCTTTCTCTATCAATTGGTGCAGAAAAAGTAACATGGTTGATCTTCGGCATTATGATAAGAGATTATGACTTTATCGATGATCTTGACAGCTCATTATATGACAATCTAATACATTATTTGTCATGGTTGATCTTCAGCATTATGACAAGATATTATGACTTTATCGATGATCTTGATAGCTCAAAGGAAGATTGGAACATAATGGCTAAGATAATTAGGCTATGGACAACACCATGTTCAATAATTCAAATTCTACTTACACCATTGAAATGGTGTTGATAGATGAAAAGGTACTTATCGATGCAAATTGGTTTATTATCCCTATGTGTATATGTGCACCAAAAAATTGGCGTACTAATATTTTAATTGCAGGGTGGATGGATTCAAGAAACTGTAAAGCGTGTTCTCTAAAAAAAAGTTTCCAAGCTCTATTAAAAGATGACAAAGTTTACATAATCTTAAGTTTTGGAGTTGGTTGTAATGACAAGAAGACCAAAACCACTCCTCATAAGTTCAAAATTAAACTTATATTCTCTGCGACTTTGAAGGATGGAGATGATACTTTGATAAATGGCAAAGGTTTAAAATTCATTTCATTTGAAGATATCCTACCTAAAATAGGAGATAAAAAAAGTTTAGTTGGTATAGTTTAGCTATAGTTTAGTTTTAGCAGGAAGTATGTGTTGCTTAAATTTGAGGTCAAAATGTAATTTGAAGGCATTCTCTTTTTAGCACTTGTGTGGTATTTGTTTAATTCAAGGCCAGTTTAAGTTTTTAGATACTCAGCTTCTTAAAAACATGAAATAAGTCATTTAGACATTGTTCTTCGAATGTGACAATTTGTAATATCCCGTCCAATCTCGACCTATCTTCTGTAACATTTTGATCAGTCCCGATTTGTTTCATTCAGTTTCGATTATAATCGTTGATATTTGAGGTGTTGATCTATTGTTTAAGGATGTTAACAATGTTATTTATGTGAGGTTAGATGTTGTTAAGACTTGGGGAAGGATTCGGCACAAGTTCAGAATCGAGAAACATTGAGTTAGTGGGCGGTGAAGCTACTCACGTACGTAAGAATTGTGCCTAACATACATGAGTTGGAAAATGGACACATGCACGTGAGGTTGGATGTCACGTACGTGAGCTAGATTTTGGTATGATTCATGTACGTGAGGTTTGGTGTAACGTACGTGAAGTCGGGCATGGGCTTCAAAACTCGATTTTGACTCTGAGAACGTACGTGAGATTGCTTCTAACGTATGTGAGATTTCCCCTCACGTACTTTAACATTTTATTCACATACGTGAGCCTTCATTTTCCATATATACTCGAACCCCGAGTTTCATTCGTCATTTCCATTTTTCACTCCCTCTCACTCTCTAATCGATTCTCTCACTCCCTCATTGCTTTCCCAGCGTTCCTAAACATCTCTGGAGGAAAGATCATGCTTCTAATCCATTCTTTTCGTTCATTTTATGCATTTACTCTCTGAAATTCAGTTTAGGCCGAATTGCTTAGGGTTTCAGATTTTTAGTGATTCTGTTGAAATGGATATTGTAAGTCGTTAGATTATGTTTGCTTAAGGTTAGATAAATATGAATCTAGCTTGGAATCACGAGATTTGAAGAGTCATTGTTTTGGCTAGGGTTAGATTCGGGTTTGGATGATTTTAGGCCGATTTTGTGTGTTTTGTTAAAACCAATGGTTGGGTTATGTTCAGGAGATCATTTAGGGTCAATGTAGAGATTGGAAAATGATTTAATCTCTAAAATTCAGTTTAGGCCGAATTGCTTAGGGTTTCAGATTTTGAGTGACTCTGTTGAAATGGATATTGTAGGTCGTTAGATTATGTTTGCTTAAGGTTAGATAAATATGAATCTAGCTTGGAATCGCGAGATTTGAAGAGTCATTGTTTTAGCTAGGGTTAGATTCGTGTTTGGATGATTTTAGGCCGAGTATGTGTTGTTTTGTTAAAACCAATGGTTGGGTTATGTTCAGGAGATCATTTAGGGTCAATGTAGAGATTGGAAATGATTTTTATCGGTTGAATCGAGAGTTTAATGTTTTGGTGTAATTTTCTGTCGAAAGGACTGAAAATGTAATTTGTCATGATTCTGAATTATTTGAGGACCAGATCTAATAGTTTGCATGTTAGGGATTGATTTGTAATTTCTGAGAGTTTGAGAATTAATTTGAGAATTCTGATTACTTGAATGATTGTTTGATATATTAAGAATACTTTGAGGACGGATTGATAATTCTAAAAACCTTGAGGACCGAAACGTAATTTTATATTGGTCGGAGACTAAATTGTAATTTTAAAAGATATCTGATTTTCGAGGTGAAAGTGTTAGATCTTCATTCGGGATAGGCTTCTCAGGTTCAATGTCTACATTTGCATTACATTGCATGCATTTTTTGTACCGTCATAGTACCAACATCATATCTCTGATTCTCCTTTGATAATTATTTCAATTTTGTGTTTCGGTCAGCAAGGTCAGCCATCCACCTGTTAGTTGAGTGTGTCTGGACCATTCAGCTTGGATATCCAGTGAGTGGAATGACAACTTTAGACACAGAGGTTGTGTCTTTTTAAACTTATACGTTTTTGTTGTGTTTGGACTCTAGCATGTAATCTAGAATAAACTAAGCATCGGTAAATCTAAAATTTGCTTACATGAAGACTTGTTTGCGAAAGATCTGTTTTTCTGAAGGCTTTTGAGTTTCTTCTGAAATAAATATATATTATATGTGTATTTTCTAAAAATTATTTATGCTTTACATGTCTGTTTGTTTTATTATGTATTCTGCTTTTGAAAACTTATTTATTGCCTGTAATAAATTATTCTGCTATGAAATAAGATTTTTAAATAAACTTCTGTAATATTTTTCTGTAAAGTGTTTCTCTGTTTTTGAAAGCAATAATAATAAATATTCAGTTTCTGTTTTTTGATATATGAAACTTCATATATATTCTGAATTTTACCGTCTGATGAATATGGCTGTCTATTCAAATTAATTATTTGATATTATATATTTTAGGATAAGGGACACCTAGCTACGAGATAATGTAACCTTTGGTATACCACTGCTCTGTGAAGGCCCGAGTTACTAGGTATTTTGGTGACCGTGTGTCCTATCAAACACACGTGCTCTATCTGATTTTGTCTGGTGGCATAGCCACACGTCTGATATATGTCTGAATCTGTCTATTATTTGGTCCCTATCCTACCGTCAGCTATAAATATATATACTTTTGGTTTAAATGTTTGAATGATTTTATGTTTTCTGCTTTGCCTGGAAATGTTTTCAAAATACAGTATTATGTATTTGTCGTCTGTCGTATACATATGTGTTTATATAATTTTTCTAATATTTCCATTATTACTCTCAGCAAATACCTTGAAAATAAATTTTATCCTTTGTAAGTGTTTTGAAAAATAAATTTTGTCTTCGATAATATTTTTGAAAAGAAAATATTATATCTATTTCAGATTTTGAAAACTAATTATGTTTATTTAATTTATCTAATATTTTAATTTGTGTCACTGTCTGTTGTTAGTTATCTGTGCGAACGTTTTCGAAATGAATTTTTTGAACTACTATGTATATGTATACGAGTGTATATTATTAGTATCTGATTATATACGTGCATGTGGTATTTTCTGATAGCATTTTCAAAACAGTTTTTATGAGGCCCTGAGCCGTTCAGGAGTGTCGTTTTCTCACTAGGAATTTTTACTCCTTTCTTTCTGTTTCTTATCTATTTTTCTTTACCTTATTTCTCAGGTTCACTTTTGGAATTTGGCAACCGTTCGATATTCTATTCCTAGTGAGTGCTCTTTTGTTTGGGCCCAGTTTACGTTATTGGCTCTACACCGGGATACTTGTGGGTGTTTGGTTCTATAAATTTATTTGATATTTGAATATGATTCCTAATTTGATAATAATTTTATTATTATTAAAAACTTATGTTTTTAAGAAGTTTGGATCTTACTTATTTATTAAATTGTTAAAATGATTTTAACTTGTTGTATAATAAATTTTGGGTATTTAGTTATGCTCTCTGAGGTTTGTGCGGGATAAGTCGAGCTTCCATAGACAGTTCGCCTTATACGCTGGTCATGGCCCGGAAATGGGTCGTGACATAATTCGTCCATTGATTGTTATTAAACTGGCACACGTCATCACCACATGATTTTTTGGTTACCAATTATATAAAGTCTAATTAATTTTTCAGATTTAAATCTAATTAATTAACTCACATGTTTATGTTGGTTACTTTATCTTATGAACAAATTTTCAATTATCTGATGATCAGCTGAAGAATTATGGTTTAGAAAAGAAATGGGAAAAGCTTGAATGATTATCCTCCAATGCCACTTCCAGATTTTGCTCTTATGTCAAATGCACAAAACAAATTTGTCTATGATGAACTCAATTATGAAAGAGTATCTTTGGAATCAGCATATGATAATATGTTCAATAATCTAAATGAGGAGCAACTAAATGTCTACAACGAGTTGATAAATGTGGTCTCAAATGATCAAGGCAGTGTTTTCTTCGTGTATGGGTATGGTGGTACCGGGAAAACTTATATATGGCGAACATTGTCTTCTGCATTAAGATCTAAAGGACAAATTGTCCTAACAGTTTCATCCAGTGGAATAGCCTTACTTCTTATCCTAGGAGGAAGGGCAAATCATTCAAGATTTGAGATACCTTTGGTAATACCTAAGGATTCGACATGTAATATTAAACAAAGAAGTCAACTGGCAGAGTTTCTTGCTAAATCATGGTTGATTATATGGGATAAATCACCAATGGTGGACAAGCACTGTTTTGAAGCATTAGATCGAACACTTAGAGATGTGTTACAATTCTTAAATCCAAACAGTTTTGAAATACCATTCGGTTGAAAATTAGTTGTCTTTGGTGGTGACTTTAGACAAACATTGCCAGTTATTCCAAAAGAAAGAAGACAAGATGTTGTCCTGGTTGCATTGTATTTGTCATACTTATGGAGTTCTTGCAAAGTTCTTAAGTTGACAAAAAAAATGAGATTCCATATTTGTAGTTGTTGATCAAGTAAATGAGTATGTTCTTAAGTTCACAAAAAAAAACATGAGGCTCGCCTTAACTCTAGAAGTTGTTGATCAAGTAAATAAGTACGTTCTCTCTATATGGTCTGAAAAAAAAGAAACATATTTAAGCTCTGATAATGTGTGCAAGGTTGATGAAGACTCAAATAGACATGAAAATGTATACACTACTGTTGAATTTTTGAATAGTATCACATCTTCTGCATTCGAAATCACAAATTCACCTTCAAAGTTGAGGTCCCAATAATGTTGCTGAAGAACATTGATCAGTCTTCTGGATTGTACAATGGAACAAGGCTAATTGTCACACAATTAGGTAAACATGTCATTGAAGCAAAAATAATTTCTAATAGCAATGGAACAAGGTGTTTATTTTGCGACTTGTATTGACACCATCATACATCAGATTACCTTTCAAGATTCAAAGAAGACAATTTTCATTGGTTGTCTATTTTGCCATGATATTAATAAGCGCCAAGGACCAGCTCAATCTCATGTCTGATTGTATCTGCCGCATCCAATATTTTGTCATGGCCAACTATACGTTGCAGTTTCGATGGTGAAGAGTAGATCGGGATTGAAGATGTTCATTTGTGATAAAGATGAAAACACTTACGCTCATACAAAGAATGTCATTTATAAAAAAAAATTCCAATCTCGCGCATTGCACGAGTCACACATCTAGTTTAAAATCTATATCTACTATTTATTTCCAATTTACTAAAATTAAACCAATAAAAATATTATTACACAAGTTTTACGATTAATAATATTTTAGACCAAAAAACAAAGAAAAGTTCATTTAAAAATAGGTCATACAAAAGACTAGTAGATTTTTTTTAGGGCAAAACCTATGGCGATGGATTATGGTGTTGATAAGGGAGAGAGATTGATGGTGATGGTTAATAGAGAGAGTAAGAAGAGAGACAAGGAAGGTACGGGTAAGGGAGAGAGATGAGTTTGTTTTTATATGTAATAAATTGATTTAAAATTAGAGAGCAAATCAATGTTTACATGCTTTCTGTTAAAAAAACTAACGATGTTAAAGTGAGCAAAGCGACTAATTTAAAAAAATGAGAAAGAGATTACACTAAACCTCAAGAGTCGCCATAAATTTTACCTTTTTTTTACATTGGTAGGTTACATTCATATATTCAAGTGTAAATGCATAACAGTAAAAAATGCAGCATCAAACTCTAGTTCAAAATTTTTAATGTTGAATATAAATTGTTCGATGGTGACACAATTCAGTGTTTGGTTCAACAATTCCACAAATTGTCTTACTATTTGCTCTCTTATATTTTTGCCATTGAATGGTTCCTGCTTCACAATATAATATTGCTTTCTTCCTGCTCCAGTCATGTAAATTCTCTCTTGTGCAAATCTATCTTTCAAAAGATCATAAAAATCATAAGCCCTAATACATAATTTACCTCCCTCATTCCCTTCCCCCCTCCCCCCCAAAAAAAAACTCGTAAGCTTTCTTTTATTGACACCCTAAACTTTTTGAATGCTCAACATTCCCCTTAAACTCTTCTAAAACATTTAGTCTAAGGATCTTTTTGCTTAGGTGGCAAGGAGAGTGTGAATTAAAAACACAAAGGTGTGTCTATGTTGAAAAACATTCGTGTTATGTATTGCTGATGTGTATAAGAAGACAAAAACACTACCAATAATGGTTCAAACCATAAAAACCACCCCTAAACCAGAATTCTTAAGCAATGACCATGCTCACATCTATTCCATCTGGTATTTGTGCACAAAAATGGCCAAAGTCACCTGCAAGTCTTTGGTAAAAACATTTTGAACCAACGAAGAAAACTCCCAACACCAGAGCCCTCTCCAAATGAATGACGAAACAAAAGTCCTCAAAAGTTACCTTTTTACACAATATAAAAATGCCTCCATATAAAATCCCAAACACAACATAATTGTCGGCACTTTGTTCCTGACCTTCCTACACAACATCACTTGAACCTAGAGGTGTTGCCAATTTACAAACCACTGGTTCTGGTTCAGGAACCAGCAGTTCCAATTCCTGGAATGGGAGAACCATAACCAAACCGCCCATGAGCAGGTTTTGAGCAGTTCGGTTCCAATTTTAGTTCGTTTCCAATTTTGACCGGTTTAGTCAACCTAGTCAACGGTTTAGTCGGTTCAGTCAACAATTCCAATTTGATCCGATTCAAATCAATTTTTTTTATTTAGAAAGATTGAACCTTTGATTTTGGTTGAAATTTTGGTTTAAGAGAGTTAAAACCACTAATTTAAAAGATTAACCAATGATTTTGGATAAAATTGTTGATTTTTAAAGGTTGAACCACTGTTTTAATTGAAGGTTGCACCAGCAGTTCAACCAAAGGTTTAAACGGTTTGAAACTGTCAGTTCAACAGTTTTCAAAGGGGTAGAACCTAAACCTAAACCGTAACTCTCCGATTTTGGTCGGCCAGTTTCAATTTTGACTGGTTCGATTCGACGGTTCCGTTTCCATTTTTACACCTCTACCTGGACCCACTCGACCTTTTCACTTTTAGAATCTGCTGAAATAAAACAAAACAACGCACTAAAAAGGAGCAAAAGCAACAAAACCCATTCTACAATTTCCTATTTTACTCAATTTGTTTGAAAGCTTTTGAGAGCTTGGCTTATCACACAACTCCCACAAAAAAAAAAAAACTCGTATTTATAATATCACATACACACAATCACAACACCGAACCATCAAAGTCAAAGAAGAGATGAAAAGTGATTGTCTAAAAGCGGAGATGGAAAGTGCGCAAAGAGAACAAATGACTCAGAAGAAATGCCAACATGAACGAATTAAAGGACACTACAAAAGAAAGATAAAGAGATGCAACATGAATAGAGAAGAGAATAGGGATAGGAACAAATAATGGAGAAGAGAAAACATACATCGACGAAAAAGAGAGACAGAGAAGCTACAAGAGAATGAAGGCAATGAAATAGTGTGAAAAGGACAAAGAGCGAGACTAAACAGGTCAAGAGAGATTGACAACGACGAGACACTGTAAAGAGAATAGATGCCGCCAAAAAATGAGGAGTAAATGGGTTGATTTTTACAAGATTTCGGGTTTGAGTTGGGGAATGAGAAGAATGGGTTTGTTTGGAATAGGTTTGGTTCAATTGAATGGGCTAAAGAATTTTGTGCGACTCACCAAGAAAACCTATCATGGACGTGCATTTTGATCCACATCAGCACACGTTTACAACACACTTCTGTAACATTTTGTTTATGCATTTTTAGACCTTCAATTCTCTCTCTTTAAAAGAGTTTAGAAAGTATGTTGAACATTAAAAAAATTCAGTACCACTACAAGAAAGCTTACAAGTTTGGGGAATAAATTATATATTAGGCCAAATCATATGAACCAACTTACGATGACTCACAAAGTGCTCAAGTGGCTTCCACAACCTAAATCCTTAATTTCGATCATTTGTAGCACCCCTGAGACCATCCTTAAGATTATAACCATCATTTTCCTCCATCCACAGTGCCAAGCTATGTAAATGCACCAAAAGTTTAAATCCATCCTTAAGAGTTATGTCATGTTGCACCAAAAGTGTTAGATGTTATGGAATCGTCACAATACATCCATGTAAATGCTTCTTTTTCTTTTTCTTTTTTTTGGTGAAATACCCAAAATCCAAAACTCTTGATCCAATGCCCACTTCACTTGAGCTTCTGGAACACGCCATTAAACATGTTACCTATATTACTACCGTGGATATACACATAACAATAGAAAGAGTGCCTCCATAGAAAAATTGGGTGAGAATACGAGTGACCTTTGATCAAAGGATGAGGGCAACTCGTACAATCATGGGCAAAAAACACATTGCAGAATAAATACCTACAAACTCATCCTTCCATAAGCACGTGGTTAACACAAGAAAATAATGCAATTCAATCAATGGAAGCTCATCCAAAGTACATTTTATCTTTTATGCACATCAGAGTTTCAATTTGAGCCTAGCATGCAATAAGAAATCGTACTTATAGCAAAGTTATGAAAGATAAACAATTAGATACCAATAGAAATCTTTAATCACCATCCACAGCAAACCAAAACCAAACCACCAACTTCAACATTGCCACCGGAAACATACACCAACTTCCCAGAAGTACAGTGGATATAATACAAAAACTCAATTTCATAGCATTTTACAAAAGAAACTCCATTCACCGGGTCATCAGATAGGAGCGAAAGACTAAAAACGTTTAATAATCACAGAGATTAATCAGTTGAACTATGCATTCAAATCATCATTTGACCCAATCAAAAACACATTCTTTAAGAAAAAACACATTTAAAAAATGAAAAAAAACAAATAATGCCTCAGAAGGAAGGCAGTAGAGGTACGTTTGTAATCACAGATTGTCATATCTGACACAAATTTCACCATTTCTTTCATCACTGGCAACATAACAAACAAGAATTTAAATCAGAAAATATTATTAAATCAAACAATTTTTTTCAAAAAATAAGACATAAAACAGGCCTCATAGAGAAGATTAGATTTGTCAACACGCATAGTTTCAGACATAT
>CAODLS010506973.1:0-17364 GCA_948243855.1 Flueggea neowawraea
TTAGCGGAACATTAATTGAGCTTAATGGCTAGCATCAATGAGGGGTATAACTTGTGGGTACCTATACTCTGACCCATCAGCCAAATAAGCCCCATAACTGCCAATGGAAGCGGCAATTAAAACTGGCCGTCTTGTTATTTTCCCATGGTCTATGAAATCCCAGCAAGCTTTGGTACATTTGTCATAGTAAATTTCCCTTGCTTCACATGCAATTTCAACACTTCTTCTCAGTAATTCTTCAGCTTCGTTTTTGGAAAAGCCTTTAGCCTCGAACCCTTGAATAGTAGCCTTTTTTTAAGAACACAAAGAACAGGTCACATTAACATATCCTAAGAATTTGGCACAGAATCATGTCTGACGTATATTAAACTATAGTTGTTTAAAAACACTACCTGATAAGAGGCCGTTAATATTATATTTGCACCTGAGTCAAGATAATCCAAGTAAGTTTCTCTCTTTGAACATATAAACTAGTGTTCTAAAAGCACTCGGTGTCACTTTATTTGTCTCTATTTACCTCATTAATTCCATTAATTCATGTCTAGTATGAGACAAATCATAGTTAGTTTCTAACAACAAAGGCCTATGTAGTCGTCAATAACGGCGAAGTAAAAATATCAAATATCGAGCATGTGCAATTAATGCAGCTAAAGCTTTTTCTTTGAGAGTCCGACATTACTGTTGGACATTATAAAATAAATAAGAGTTCACATTCCTAAAATAAGGAGCATATATGTTCAAAATATAACATTTGACCAGTACCTCTTTCTACCAACCAAGAAACCCATCTTTCACAGAAATTTAACGGAAACACAATTTTATTTTTAATATTTAGTAAGTGGAGTAGTAACTTAAATAAGAAAGGCAGTAATTGGACTGGAATTGTCTAATCTATTAATCTACAAGCTGTTCTAAAGCAATAAAGAACATAAACTTCGAGTGAAATCTTCCTGCTAATAAAACTAATGACAACAACGATAAAAAATTAACCTATTCTTGCTTCTCCATGTAAGGCTTAAGCAACAACAATAACAAATTAGCTCTTTCCCTTGGCCACTTAAATCTCGGCTTATTTGAACAACAATTAGCATTCTTTTCATGGTTGGATTCATTTCTGGCCTTCATTTTGTCCTTGCTGGGACAGGTTCAGGAAGCTTGTGCGATAGTAGCGTGTCATCTTCTTTTCATGGTTGAATCCAACCACTGTAATCCAACCATGAAAGCCAGAAATGAATCCAATCATGAGGTTTAACTCAAAGAAACCGAGATTAGCTCTTTCCCTTGGCAGATTAAATCTCGGTTTATTTGAACAGCAATCTCGGATTTACTCAAGCAAAAGAAAGAAGCACCAGGAAAGACCAGAAAAGTGAGAAGCATCAACATCACTACATATTACAACATGAATCAAAACCCTGAAAGACTCAAATTGAAATGCTTCAGAACTCATAAATGAAATATATATTCATTTACAAAAGGAAGAAGCACAACTCAGAAAGCCCATCAAACATATGAAACCAATAAACAGAGAAAAACAGAGAAAACAGTACACTCCACGGCAACCCTCATCAAGCATTCCACAAAAAAAAAAACCGACAAAACCCAGTTCACAACGCCACAAAACACTGAAATACCTATTAAAGATGCAAGAAAATAAGGAAGAAAATCGACAGGAAAAAAAAAAAGAAAACCGATAACCATTCACTCCAACAGAACAACCTCCACAAGCCACCATCACCACAAACCGACCACCACCACCATTCATCCTTCTCAGATACCACCACCATCAGAACCCACATCCACACTAACACCCAATAACTACCAATCCACGTTTCTAGTGGCTACAATGTGAGACTCGATACAACTTACAAGAGAACAAACCAACGTCGCGAAGAATATCAGAAACAAACAATTAATATATCAGAAAAAAAAGATAACCAATTAACAAGTTACTTTTGAATAGTGAAATAGAGAAAATAAGGGAGTAATTCGAGAATTTTACTCACATATTCTTGGTTCAATTACATTCTAAACTGCCTCCTTTATCTCTGCTTTCTGCTTTCTATATTCTACCTTTGACAAAACTGCATTACTTCTTCTATTCACACCCAAAAAAACAGTAAAAAGAAATGCTAAGAACTGCTCTTGTACATGCGTACTCTAAGAACCATCAAGAACTGCACTTTATCTACCAATTTGAAGAGGAAGAAGAACATTTATGCACATATCTACGATCTACCAATTTGAAGGCTCATGGATGGGTACGCGACATTGCTCTGCAAGAATTCTCAGATCATTTCTCCCTTTCACAGACAACCCAGAGAAAAGCCGAAATTCACCCTTAAATTCGAAATCGTTGACAAGTGCCTGAGCGCTCTCAACATCGTCATCGAAGCGGATGAATACGAATGGAAATGCGGCAACAGAAGGGCCAAGATTAACCATCTCGAGCTGTTTCTTGGGAAAATGAATGGAAGCAGGGTTCATGGAAAGCAACTCCTTCCGCGCCGCTTCAAAGAGGCGGAGAGCGTCGTTGGAGGGTGAGGGACGATGGTTCGGCATGATTCTGGTACTGGGTTCTTGAAATCAGAGAGAAAGATGGGGAGAGTGTGATGAGGCGGCAATGGTGGTGTGGGTTAGGGTCGGAGTAGGTCGCCGAAACAAAGAAAGGCGTCAGAGATGGCGGCGAGTGTGGGGGGAGAGGAGTGAGGGTGTCAGTGGGTTAGTCGAGAGAGAGAGCGAGGATGACTGAGCGGGAGTGGAGTAAGGATTTTCTGAAAAGATGTTTATTTATTGGTCGGTTGGGTTGAGCAAACCTTTTGGTCTGCGATTCCCGAGCCCAGACCCTAATACTTTAGGGTCAAGCTCACACCGGCCCATTAAATGTCCACCTCTACCAGCTAGGCATAGGAGTAGAGTTATAAAATTAGAATCGAAACTGTGAAATCGAGCCTGAATTAGATCTGTCAAAACAGATCAAAATCGGAATTGAACCATAATTGACCGACCAAAATCAGCGGATTATGGTTTAGGTTTCGGTTCTACGTTTTAAAAACCGTCAAACTGCTGGTTCAACCGGCAATTTGAACCGGCGGTTCACTGGACCATTGGAACCGCTGGTTCTAACCGTTGGAACCAGAGGTTCTAACTGTTATTTTTTTTTTCAACTCTATAAATACCACACTCCATTCTTATCAATTTTACACTATTTTTTCTCTTTCAAACTCAATCTCTTCTACACTCTCTCAAAAATTCATTTTTCTATAAATTACTCTTATTAGTTATTTATACATTTTATTATTACAATTACGTTTCCTATATTTCTTAAAGTTATTTTTTGCAATTATAGTTTTCAAATTCCTTCTACTTTTTTACTATAGTTTGATTTAGTTATTTTATTATTTTATTACATTTAATTAATATTTACATATTTATTTTAGAATAATGAAAAATTTTGGTGGAAATAAAAATTTTGAAAGTTTTGAAGTTGAAAATATTGTAATTCAAGAGAGTCAAACTCAACCAGTTCCCACCCAAAGAGATAAGGGGAGAGCGGGAAAAAAAGTTTCTAGTTTCGATATTTTTAAAATTAATTTTAAGAAAATTTCTTATTTAATTTATCATTTTAAGTTTCTAGTTTTTTTCTTTTTTTACTTGTATTTTAATTTATCATGTATTGTTAATTGTTGTATAGTTATATTATATAATTAAATTCAGTATTATAACCACGGTATTCCTCCGCCACAAGTGATAACATCTAATAAAATTTAATGAGTTTTTTTTCTAATTATGTTTAAAATTATGTGATATAATTATTAGTAGAATAGTTATTTTGTTTAAAAATTATTAACAAAAATCTTTAGAATACAATGTATTATTGGTAATATAGTTGATTATTAAATATAAAAAAAATTACACACTGAAAAAAAATTGACGAGATAAAATAACGGATTAAAAACAAAATTTCCAAAAAAAAAGAGAGAACCGAAACCGAAACCGAACCGGCGGTTGAACCGGTCAAAAACAATTAAAACCAAAATCGAAACATAACCAAACCAAAATCGGGCCAAATCGTGGAAACCACGGTTTAATTTCGGTTCTCACATTTCTCAAACCGAAACCGCCGGTTCTGGAACCGGCAATAACTCTAACCTGAGCTTAGCATTTATGCACACAAAAACATGGTAGGAATAGAATAAATATTCTTTTCTTGTAATCTAGGTTAAGTCATGTATGAAATTGGGTTGGTGTGAAACTAATTATCATGTTTTTGAAAGCAAGAAAAGGACCCAAAAAAGTAACCACTTTTCACTATTAGGTGATTTTGAACATCTCTATGACATTATTTGGTATAGCTTTTCACACTATTAGTCATAAACATATTTCTGGCATCTTCAAAAACACAAAAAAAAATTATTAAAAAGAAACAATTCACTTGTTATTTGTCTAGGTTTCTAAGCTATTGTTTTTCGAGATTTTTGATAAATTGGATTACGATTTGTAACATTGAACTTCATAGGCCTATAAACTCTTCTTACACTAGGTTGTATTAACTTTGGCCTAAACTTTTTGTCTAGATGAATAAAATTCTCAAAGAACATGACTCATCAAAACAATATGTTTTTGAGTAACCTTTTGCTACTATATACTCATCAGATGTTTAATTCTATTTGAGCTGAGCTTAGAAGATGTGTTAAAGATCCCACATCAAACACATTTAAATAATGATATATAAAGTTGTAATTTCTCGATAAAAAAAATTCTCACCAATAATAATATTTTGTATTAGAATTCTAGTGTTATCCGCAATCAATAATAAACTATCCTCACGAATTTTATCAGTCCTATCATGAGAATAATTTACCAATCAAGTATCAACTTACACTTAAACAAAAAATCCGGTATAATAATTTTGTTGTTTTTTTTTTTAAATTAGTTAGATATGTATCACGAATTTGCTTTGTGTTTTGACCTTTTTAAAATATAATTATAAAAGAAACGCCAGCCATTGACGCCTATATAAGTCCAATGCCTCTAGCTCTCAACTCCTACACACTTCAAGTTCATATTAGAGTTTGCACAAAAAAAAAAAAATTATTAGAGAAGAAAAAAAGGGTTAAATACTCCAATGCGTAACCTTAAGTACTTTTTTTTATGCCTTGTCTTGGTTTTGCTTTCATTTTCAAAGACCGAAACACGACCAATCGATATGTCTTCAAATTCCAGGAGTGCTTCATTGACAAAGAGTGCTAAAGAGGCATTGAAGGAGAGCATCAAGAGGAATGAAATGATGGGAGGTTTAAAAGGGTCAAAGAGACTCAGTCCTGGAGGCCCTGATCCACACCATCACTAATGGGTTGATCTACACAATGTGTCCAAAAATATTTTTTTCATTTCATTTCGTTTCATTAAAAATTAAAGTCTCAGCTTATTAATTAGTATCGTAGACGATTCTAGTATTAATGAGCTTCCATTAGTATGTGTCCAAAATTGTTGGAGGAGGAGATAGTTTCCAGGTTCTGTGCCTTTTAATCACCACTGTGATTAGCCATTTAGTGGTAGCCGTAAGCTAGTTTTGTATCCTAATTTTTGCATGTCTTTGTAGTGCCTAGGATCATTTGGTTGTGATTCTTATATTATGTGTATCGTAGAAAGTGATCAGTACTACTTGTAGCTTACCAATAAAAAAAAAACTAGCTTACGGCTACCACTAAATGGCTAATCACAGTGGTGATTAAAAGGCAGAGAACCTGGAAACTATCTCCTCCTTCAACAATTTTGGACACATACTAATGGAAAGCTCATTAATACTGATATCGTCTACGATACTAATTAATAGGCTGAGACTTTAATTTTTAATGAAACGAAATGAAATGACTTATCAGAAAAAAAATATATAATGTTCTTCATTATGTATAATGTGTAAATCAATTGAAGAAAAACTCAAAATTAAATTAGCTCAAATCAATTTTTTAAAGAAAAACGGAGATTCCTTGAACAAGTCAAACTCATGCAATTCCATTCAAAATAGAATTGAAAAAAAAAAATGGGAATCGATTAGGGTTGGTGTAGCGATAATGCACATATGTATCATATGTATGTGTGCTTCTGATGGCAGTATCACTTTCTTCATTAATCTAATTAATTAACTAATCCTGTAAAAGTAAGGTGCTCAAGTGATGATATATAATTTATTTTGGGTGCGCCTGCATTAAACAAATCAGATTTACTCAAAACATAATAATTTTTATTTCAGTTTTTCTATTAAAAAAAGCTATCTGTTAATCATATTTATGTAATAACTCACTAGAAGCAGATAGTTGAAAATATAATATCGAGTGCCCCAAAAGACTAGACCTAACGATAATTAACTAATGTTTGCAGTTGGACGTTTCCGTTTTAAATTTTGGTGGAAGTAAGGGGGTAAAATAATTGATTTAGACTTTCGTTTACCCTTAATATATATATATATATATATATATTAAACATATCGAACGAGTTACAGTTATCAAAATTTTTGATTGAAAATTAGTTTGAACTTTTGACAATTTAATACGATCTTTAAGCAACAAAAGTGATAATTTAAATTAATTTCAATATTTATGCATAAAATAAATGTATTCATCTTAATTTTATAATATAAGTCGTGTTCTTTATAATTTTATTAATCTAGACGTCCGTAGGAGGTCTACAGAAAACTGAACATATATATAAAGAAAATTTGGAATAAGACTATCTTTTCTCTTTATTTAGTTGGTTTTTGTCCAAATGGATATACCAAAAGGCAAAAGGGCAGAAGCCTTTTCGGTGGCTCTTAAAGTTGAGGAAGAACCCAACGAAAATCTACCGAATACGAGAAGCAAAGAGCACCTTTATATATATACGCTCAACATTTGTAAGATTTTCGAGTGATAAGGTAGGCATGAATATGCATTCTTATCCGATCTAATTTTCAAGCTAGATTTCATATTCGATAAATTGGAATAACATTTTATGGTAAAATTATAAAGAGGGTAATCTTTTTATCTAGTACTTATATATTGAGAATCAAACCCGTCAGTTTTAAATGTCAAAAATGACTATAATATATCAGTTATTGAAATATGGTTATAGTAACACTAAATTAACTACAAGGCTATGAGTACTGGAGTTATCTGTTATACCAAAGATAAATAATTTCATTTTTGGTGAGAGTAAATAAAATAATTTCTAAAAAAGTCTATAATATCAGCACGATAAATAAAAAATAATCGTTGCATTTAATTATGACTTGGAGAGTCAATAGCCCATTGCACAGCACAAAGTCTTGGCAAACTAATGCCAAATGCTTCCCTCTTACGAGAATATCTCCAATAGTAGCAGAAGGAGGGCTGTCAAAAATATTCAACGATTAAACATATTAGACTTAAATTAAACAATTATAATTAAGATAAATTATTATTTGAATATTATTATTGTGTAGTATATCTCTTTTATTAAGAATATCCATAGAAGCAATATTTTATTTTACATTTCAAGATTGTGTTTACATGTAACGTAGTAGATATTTGTAAAATATTAAAAAATATATTCGAATTATAAAAAAATTAAGCATATTAAATTGAATTTTTTTATTATATATTTTTTTTGTTATTTTATGCAATAAAAATTGACTACTAAAATTTAAAAATATATATTTATATTAAAATTAATTAAATTATAAATTAAAAAATATCAATAATGTGTAACTCACGTACATAAAAGGCTAATAATAACAAAATTTGGTTAAGCGGATAAAAATTTTAGTCTTTTATAATGCCCTTAAGCCACTATTATGAGTAATATACATAAGTGGTTAATTGTAATACCCCGTAATTTTAATTAAATTTTAATTAATTAATAAAATAATTTTTAATATTAGAAAATTAAAAATTATGTTTTAAATATTAATTGGGTAATTAATAAAATTATTGAAGTGATTAGACTGATTAAATAAGTTGAAATTAATTAAAAATCAATTTTAAAATCGAAAATTAAAGGAAGAATAGGCGATTTGTCGTTTGGATCAGTGGCTCAAGTGACAAGTCGTTTGGTAGGGAAAGGTTGTCGTCCGCGGATTGAATCTGTTGTCTGCGTTTGCCAGGCCTGGGAGTAATGGAAACGATGCGTCGTCTGGGAAGGGAGGCCGCTGTCGTCGGGCTTCTCCGCGTGTAGTCCGTGTCCGCACAGCTAGACTTCTCCCCAAAATAGTGTCATTTTCCCGTGTGCCCTCAAAGTCAACAGACCCATGCCTCTGCTCACCAACTCTGATTTCCTCCATACGTTGCACGAATTTTCTCTATCAACACTCAACCATTTTTATTCATTTTTTCCATTTTTATTCATTTTTGTTTCATTCTTCTCTCCTATATCTCCTCTCCAGTTATCTCTTCAAGTTTCCCTCCATCTCTCTCGTCTTCTTCAGTGAAACAAGGTAAAAACATGGCTGCCTCTCCATTTCCGTTTTCCCTTTTTGTTGCTTATATTCAACTTCTGTTTTGAATGATTTTGTTCATGACTAAATGCTTCAGTTTGAGGATCTTTTCAGTGTATATTTAAGCTTATTTAGGGTTGGTTCTGATGGAGATAGAGGTGGGAAAATAGGAGAGATTGAAGGTGGTGTAGGATGAGGTTTTGTTTGATGTTTTGGTTGGATTTTGCCGAATGAGTGCGTTGTTTTGTTGAGTTTTGAGATTTTGGAAGTAGTGCGATATGATTTCATGTTTCTGGGATGTTGGGAGACAAAAGGGAACATGTTTTGATTGGGGAAAAATGAGTATATTCGGGTTTAATTTACTTAGGGACCATTTGGTGTGTCTTCAAAGGAAAAGGACCAAAATTGAAGTTGTCCACAAATTTGGAAATTTTATTTAGGGACTGACTTGATATTTTACAAGACTGATCAAATTTGTAATTTTGAAAAGTAAAAGATATATTTGTAATTTCAACAAAGTTTTGGCAAAAATTGTAATTTTAGCTAAGTTAAGGATTTAAAAATAAATTTTAAATACTTGAAGAACCAAATAATAAATCCTAAATATTTTAGGGACTAAGTTATAATTTGCCAAGTCTCGGGGATTAAAACATAATTTTACATTGGTCGGGGACCAAACTATAATTTTTGAGATTTTGAATTATGTATTAATAATGATAGAATATTATTTGAAATATATTTTTAGGGATCTTATGAGGGTCCGAGTATGCATTTGTATTACATAGCATTTGGGTACAAACACAATACCGCATTTTCGACTTGTCATTTATATATATGTTGATATATATATATATATATATGATTGTTTATTCAGTTTCATATTCATGTCAGCGAGGCCAGCCACCGACGACTGACGTTGCGCACTTGGATTTTCAGATGAGTAGATATCATCTTCAGACACATAGGATGTGTCTCAAAACTTCTATTATGTTTTTGTTGTGCTAAACATATTAATGGAATTTGAATAATTTAAGGATTGACTAATTAATAAACCGGTTATGTGTTTATTAAACAGTACTACGTTTTGAAGTTAGATATATATGTGATACATATCGTTTTACGAATTATGTTTATTACTATGTATTATGTTTTGAAGTTTGATATATATGTATTATATATCGTTTTACAAATTTGATATTAATCACATGAATTTATTTATACTATGTAATAATATAACATGATTTTGGTTTTCTGATATGGGCACCTGTGCTACGGGTTTTAGTAGCCTTTGGTATATCAATGATATGAGAAATCCCAGCTACCAGGGATGCTAATAGCCATGTGTTCTGGTCCAAAGCATGATATGTTTAGTGATCAGTGGCGGAGTCCACATCACGTATTTTTGGTGATGTATGCACATATTGATATGGTCATGTATTTACGATATATGTTTTGACTATGAAAATGTATTCAATATGTTTTTTTCGTGTCTGTTGTTTTCTTTGTATGCGAACGTTTCGGAAAATGATTTTTGAACGATACTATGTATTAGTGTGTGTGTGTGTGTGTATTGTCTATCGATATTGCATGTGGTAGTTTTTGAACTATTTTCAAAACAATCTTTATGAGGCACGTATGAGACGGTCTGGAGTGTTATTCCTCACTGGGCCCTGACCACTGTATTTCTTTGTCTATGTTAATTTCGCTATCATAGGTTTACAGATTTTGGCTTCGGCAACCTTTCCACATCCTGGCTGCCAGTGAGGCGTCTCTTGGTTAGTGATGTCATTTTGTCCGCGCTCTTCTTTTGTATTGTTAGAGTTCCACACCGGGATGTTGTAGGGTTACAGATTTACTATTTGTATTTTGATATTCTATACTTATGATATATTTTTTGATATATATTCGTTATTTGATTTATGATATTTATTTTACTACTTATGTTTTAAACGATTAATATTTTCATTAAAGGTTTTAAAATAATAACTAAACGTTTTGTGTAGTATGTTATGATACATGGAGGCTTGTACGAGTCGAGCCAGGCTTCCACAGACGGTTCACCTCGTACGCCGGTCTAGGCCCGATTTTGGGTCGTGACAAAGGTGGTATCAGAGACTTAGATTTTGTAAGTGTGGGGTTGGTGTGGCACATATGTATCTTTGATCGAGTCAATTTGATTTGCTTCTATATACCATTTGACCTTTGAGTCAGTACTATGGCTAACACTTGCATTGACATTGCATATATGATTTTGTTTGATTACATGTAGATATGGATAGACGTCGTGGTAGAGGTCGTGGCAGAGGCCTAGACGCATACCCGATGAGGCAATCTCTCATTCTGTAGATGACCATCATGATGAGCATAGTTTGTCATAGTTTTTTGCACCTCAGCCTCAGCAGCAGTCGCCGCCTACGGCTCTGATAGATATGCTTGAGCGACTCACCCAGGTTCTTTTACGGGTGAAGGCACTTTTGACTGGACAGGCTACCGGAGGTCAACCAGTTCTGCCAGTGGTTGAGCCACCAGTTATTCAACCTCAGCATGAGGCATCTACACCATCACATGTTATAGCTCCAGTAGAGCCACAATCGGACGTTGAGTCTCGTCCTACCAGGTTCCTGAAGCTTTCTCCGCCTAGATTTGCAGGCACCACCCAAGGCCACGAGCGAGGAGGCTCTGGAGAGGAAGTTTCTAAACGAGTTATTAATCCGGATTAGCAGGGTGGTAGGGACCCATAACCTGCATACTATGTCGTAGATCGAAAAAGCTACGAGAGGTATGGAGTATCAGGATGAGAGGCGTCCGAAAGAGCCCAATAGGGCAAAGATTAAGGGTACATCTGGAGGCCAGCAGGGCCGAGGATAGAGTGCTCAATCTAAACAGAGACGCAGACAGTCCTTTGGAGGGCAGAGGCAGGGACATAGTTTTTAGAGCATTAGTATGGAACAACCAACTAGGCATACCAGGGCTTAGAGTTTGGATGTTTATACCTGTTTTGCGAGACTTGCGGGAAGAGACATTCGGGCGTTTGCGCCGAGGGAGAAAGTATATGTTCTCAATGCAAGCAGTCGAGACATAAGGTTGCTTAGTGTCCGATGAGATGTGGTATAGGATCACAGATGGTGGAGTCAGTGGTTGGAGGTACAAGCACCTCTGGTACTGGAGCCGACAGAGGTGCAGGTAGAGGCAAAGTAGTTTTTGTGAGCCGTAGCCAGATTGGACAAGGTAGTGACTTTGGACAGACCGTATAAAGAAGTTCTGCCACATGATGGTAGGCTAGCGTATATCATTTGACCCGTCAGGAGGCACAGACCTACAATGCTGTAGTGACTGGTATGTTATCTATCTCAGGCTCTTCTACTTACGTATTATTTGATACTGGTGCATCGCATTCTTTTATCACTTATTGAGCGTACGAGTTTAGTGTTGTATCCGTTGGATAAATTATTTGAAGTTTCATCGCCTTTGGGCAGCAAGATTGCGACTGAGTTAGGGGTTAAGGGTTGTGCGATTGTCATTGATGGATGTGAGTTGATAGCTGATCTAATCGTGTTAGATGTCGGGAGTTCGATGTCATACTCGATATGGATTGGCTTACGACTTGGCACACTACCCTAGACTATTTTACGGAGAGAGTATGCTTTCAGCCGCCTGGTCATACTGAGTTCTGTTACCAGGGTGAGCGAGATAATGTGGTACGGAGTTACGTATTAGCTATTAGAGCAGAAAAGATGATACACCAAGGATGCGAGGCATATTTAGCTTTTGTTTTGGTTGAGCCAAAGATGAGCATTAGAGACGTACCAATTGTTCGAGAGTTTTCAGATGTGTTTTCGGAGGAGCTACCAGGACTTCCACCTGATTGGGAGATCGATTTTGCTACAGAGTTGCAACTTCGTATCGATCCGATATCGATTCCACCGTATAAGACAGCGCCGACAGAATTGAAGTAATTAAAGGCTCAGTTGAGAGAGCTATTGGACAAAGGATTTGTTCGACCGATCGTTTCACCTTGGGGTGCGCCGATGTTGTTTGTAAAGAAGAAAGATGGTAGCCTTGGTATATACATCAATTACAGACAGTTGAACAAGGTAACGATAAAGAACTTATATCCACTTCTGATGATAGATTATCTATTTGACATGTTGTAGGGTGCACAGTGGTTTTCTAATATTGACTTGAGGTTAGAATATCACCCGTTGAGGATTAGAGGTGAGGACATTCTCAAGACTGCATTTCGGACTAGGTACTGGCATTATGAGTTTTTGGTGATGTCATTTGGATTGGCGAATGCTCCTGTAGTATTTATGGATTTGATGAACAGAGTGTTCAGGTCATATCTAGATTGGTTTGTGATTGTCTTCATTGATGACATCCTGATCTACACAAGGACCAGGGAGGAGCACGAGTATCACTTGAGATCGGTCTTGAAGACTTTGAGAGAACATCAACTTTACGCTAAGTTCTCTAAGTGCGAGTTCTGGCTTGAGCAAGTAGTAATACTCGAACATGTGGTGTCAAGAAATGGTGTTTTAGTGGATCCAAAGAAGGTAGAGGTTGTACTCCAATGGAAGAGGCCTAAGATATCTACAGAGATTTAGAGTTTTCTAGGTTTGGCTAGATATTATAAGAGATTTATATAAGACTTTTCTAGGATAGCAGCTCCTATGACCTGATTGACTCAGAAAGGATTCAAGTTTGTTTGGTCTGACAGATGTAAGGATAGTTTTCAAAACTTAAAGGAACTCTTGAGGAGTGCACTAGTGTTAGTTTTATCGTCGGGTACTAGAGGTTTTGCGTTGTACTGTGATCCATTGAGAGTGGGATTAGGTTGTGTCTTGATGCAACATGGCAAGGTAATTGCCTATGCATCGAGACAGCTTACGAGACACGAACAGAACTATTCGACACATGATCTGGAGTTAGCAGCCGTAGTGTTTGCACTCAATATTTGAAGACATTATTTGTATGGAGACTTTTGAGATCTTTACGGATCATAAGAGTTTGAAGTACATTTTCAGGTAGAGAGACATGAACTTGAGGGAGAGACGTTGGCTAGAACTATTGAAGGATTATCATTGCACCATATCATATCATCCTGGCAAGGCTAACGTGATTGCAGATGCTTTGAGCAGGAAGTCGATGGGGAGTTTAGCTCACATTGCAGTCGAGAGAAAATCAGCAGCGTCAGATTGGCAGAGTTTGATGAGGAGTGGAGTTGTATTCCAGTTTGATGACTCTAAAGCATTTCTTGGTCATGTAGATGCGAGACTTTTTTTGTTGGATTGGATCCAAGAGGCTCAGAAGGAGGATACCGAGATTTTGAGTCTGATTGAGAAATTCAAATCTTTCGAAGTACCGGGTTTCAATGTTGATAATTCAAGAGTCCTTTGGTTCAATTTGAGGTTATATGTAACATCTTCTAGTGGGTTATACGAGGAAATTATGATTAAGGGTCACAGTTCTACATATTCTATTCATCCAGAGTATGTTAAGATTCAGTGAGACCTTCAAGAGTCATATTGGTGGTCGGGGATGAAGAAGGACATAGTTGAGTTTATTAGTCAGTGTTAGACCTGTCAATAGGTTAAGTTTAAGCACCAGTGTCCTTCTAGATTGTTACAGTCGATGCCTCTTTCGGAGTGGAAGTGGGATCGAATCACGATGGATTTCATAATGGGATTACAGAAGACATTGTATGGGATATGATTCCATTTGGGTCATCATGGATCGATTGACCAAGTCTACACATTTTCTTCCTATGAAGACGATTTACAGAGCGACATGACTAGCGGAGTTGTACATTAAGAGGATTGTGTGCCGATCTCTATAGTGTCTGACAGAGGACCCCGATTTACATCACAGTTTTGTCGTAAACTTCAGGATGAGTTGGGTACTCGATTGGATTTTAGCAACTCTTTCCATCCGTAGACAGATGGCCAGTCCGAGCATATGATACAGACTTTGGATGATATGTTAAGAGTGTGCGTTGTGGATTTTGCTGGGAGTTGGGATTCCCATTTGCCATTGGTAGAGTTTTCATATAATAACTCGTGCCACTAGAGCATCGAGATGGCTCCTTATGAGGCCTTGTACGGTAGGAAGTGTAGATCTCCTCTGTATTAGGTCGATGCTGGTGATAGAGAGCCTTTGTGGCCAGATCTTATTTTGGAGATCACTGAGAAGGTCAGACTGATTCAACAGCGAATTCAAACTGCCCACAGTAGTCAAAAGAGTTATGCTGGCCCAAAGTGTAAACATTTAGAGTTTGAGGTAGGAGACCATGTATTCCTGAAAGTATGACCTATGAAAGGTGTTATGATATTTAGGAAGAAGGGCAAGTTGAGCCCGAGATTCATTGGTCTTTTTGAGATTATTGGGCGAGTTGGAGCAGTTGCTTACTAGTTGGCATTACCGCCTCAGTTTTCTTCCGTTCATCCAGTGTTTCATATATCACTTCTGATGAAGTATATCTCTGATCCATCCCATATTCTGGCACCACATTTTGTCAAGGTTAGATCCTATTTGTATTATGATGAGGTTCCCATGATATTTGTTGACTGGCAGGTCAAGAAACTCCAGAACAAAGAGATCGCTTTGGTGAAAGTGATTTGGAGACACCATTCAGTTGAGGAGGCCACTTAGGAGGCTGACGACGAGATGAGGCACATATATCTGTGTTGGATCATGGGCGATCACTAATAAGTTCCTTATGTGTTTTGATGATGTACACAAGGTTTTGATGATAAACAAAATGTTTGACTTAAAGTGTAACACATTGGAGAGCTCGAAATTGCAAAATAAGCCACTGCATGTTGATCAATGCACGTTATACATGTTCAACATACGCAGAGGAATCCATAATGTACATTGTCAAACAACAATGTACGTAGACCTAGTACAGAAAAGAAACAAGGGCTACTGGATTGTTCTAGATCAAAAACAACGTGCGTCATACAAGCACAACGTACGTAGTAAAGACACAACGTACACAGAGAAAATTCAACATACGTCACCTGGAGATATGGCTATGATCAATGTACATTAAGGAAGAACAACGTATGCAGACCTGGAGAATTTGCAGACAACGTACACATACTTGGTACGACGTAGGTCATGAATGGTTCAAAAGGCTGCAACGGCTATAAATGAACTCCAACGGCTAGTTTCACCACACCAACAGTCAAATGGCTTAGAAAAACTATAAATACATCAAGGAATGACAGAAATACATGGATGATCATATGCTTTCAAAGTAGAAAACACTTTCATCATTCCATCACCCCCAAAACACCAAAATCAAGCTAGAGAGAAGATTATGAGCATCAATCAAACACATGTACTCCTAGCACAGAGCTTTCACTTATGTAAACTGTTTTGTAAAACTCTTTGAGAGTGGGGAAATGTTTGTTGTGAACATATGGAAAACAACATTGTAATGCTTTAGAGATTTGAGCCGAAATCAACCTTGTGTAGGCTTTAGAGGGGTGAGTCGTAATCAACCTTGTAGGCTTTAGAGGGATGAGCCGTAATCAACCTTGTAGGCTTTAGAGGGGTGAGCCGTAATCAACCTTGTTGGCTTTAGAGATGTGAGCTGCAATCAACCTTGTTTGCTTTAGAGGTGTGAGCAGTAATCAACCTTGGTGTAAGGCTTTGTTGGATTGAGCCAGAATCAATCTTCGAGATAGTGGAAATCCTAAGTGAGACTTAGGTAGTGGACATAGGCAAGGTTGACCGAACCACTTAAATTGCTGTGTTTTTTTGTCTCTTCACTTCAACTCACTTTCGCTTTCCAAACTCAACCAAGGCATCCCCTGAAAAATTCTCCAACAAGTGGTATCAGAGTCAGTCTCCATTCTAGAAGGCTTAACATCCTTGGAGCAAAGATCCTACATTATTCGATATGCCAAATTTGGTATTATCTTTTCAACTCTTTCAACTTCTTTCATTTTTTTGATATTATTTTGATTTTAATAGGGAGAGAAATGAAGCTTTCAAAATATTTTAAACAATGCACAAATGGTTTTCAGAAAGGGGGAGAAAAGAAAATTTTTAAAAATTTGCATAAATTGTTTTTGATAGGGGGAGTAAAAATTTCAAAAATATGATCACAAATGTTTAATCCTAACCTCATGACAAGGATGAAATCCTTAATCAGTTGTATTGCCTTTGATGTAGTACTTAAATTCTTTAAAATTTTGACATCATCAAAGAGGGGGATATTGTTGGATCATGGGTGATCTACAATAAGTTCCTTATGCGTTTTGATGATGTACAAAAGGTTTTGATGATGAGCAAAACGTTTGACTTGAAGTGGAACACGTTGGAGTGCTCAGAATTGCAAAACAAGCCACTGCATGTTGATTAACGCACGTTATACATGTTCAACATACGCAGAGGAATCCACAATGTACGTTGTCAAACAACAATGTACGTAGACCTGGCATAGAAAAGAAACAGAAGCTACTAGATTGTTCTAGATCAAAAATAACGTACGTCATACATGCACAACATACGTAGTAAAGGTACAACGTACGTAGAGAAAATTCAACATACGTCATCTGGAGATATGGCTATGATCAATGTACGTTAAGGAAGAACAATGTACGCAGACATGGAGAATTTGCAGACAAAATGCGCAGGCTTTGTACGACGAATGTCATGAATGGTCTGGAAGGTTGCAACGGCTATAAATGAACTCCAACGGCTAATTTCACTACACCAATAGTCAAATGGCTTAGAAAAGCTATAAATACATCAAGGAATGATAGAAAAACATGGATGATCATATGCTTTCAAAGTCTAAAACACTTTCATCATTCCATCACTCCCAAAACACCAAAATCAAGCTAGAGAAACACATGTACTCCTAGCAGAGAGCTTTCACTTTTGTAAAACTCTTTAAGAGTGGG